>OVAN01013406.1:0-12864 GCA_900406275.1 Anastatica hierochuntica
TTGCTACCACATTGCGAGGGAAAAACTTTCTCTCACTCTCTACTCGCAAATACCTCGCAACTTTGCAATAGAAAATGTCACTCGCAATTTACTCACAAAATTTGCGACCAACTTGTAAGTAAAACGTTTTCTCTCACTTCTTCCTAGCAAGTCACTAGAAAATTTACGAGGGAGAAGCTTTTGTCGGAAATCAGTCGCAATTTTGTGACTAAATTGCGAGTAAAATATTTCCAAGCAAATTTGCGACCAATTTACGAGTAAAAAAAATTTTCTTGCAAATCACTCGCAAATTTGCGAGTGAAATTTTTCCTCGCAAATTGACTGTTTTATTGTAGTGAATAGCCTAATACATCCAAAAGATTTAGCTGATATAAAATGTATTAAGCCAAGACTTAGATCTCGGCCTGATACAATATCATGAATATATACTAAGATTTGGAAGCTGCCGATGCCACCCAAAATCAAATATTTATGATGGAGAGTTATTCATATGGGGTTCTTCGTTGGTGTGCACTCAAGAGAAGAAATATTACAAGGTATACCATTTGCCCACTCTGTAGTAAGAAGGAACAAACTTTTCAACACCTGTGGTTCTGGTGTCGAGTGTCAAGATAGATTTAGGACTTACTACCAGCTCAGACCTTGTCGACAAGTTATTTATTGGTAAATTATTAAGACCAAAATGTATCTTATATTTTGAACTCGACTATTACAATAGAAGAACAACACCATAATTTACCAGCCTTTGACGGATGGTACATTTGAAGATGAGGAATATGTTGCTTTATAAAAACTAACAAAGAATAATACCTGGTATTATAAGTAAAGAGTTGAGTGAAATGAAGGTCTGTGTAGAAGCGAACAAGAAGGACAAAGAAGCATTGAGCCAGAAAACTGTTCATAAATCAAACTGTACAACCAGTTAGATACCCATTTGGATCATCAAGACATGTATTGTAGTGTAAATACATCACGGGTATCTAAAGACGATATAGCTGATATTGGATGGCTTTTTATTTCCTCAGAAGGAAAACAAATAGTGAAAAGCATGTCATCTATAGATCCTACTGCGAGTGCGCTTGATGTTTAAGCTTTAGCCTTGAGAGAAGCTGTAATACACATTAACAAGTTATGATATCGACATATTATATTTCAAGGTAATAATCAATCTCTGTATTCTAACTTGCAGGATAGGAGAGCTTCAAAAATTGAAAACCAGATAAATGTACGAAGCATATCTACATACTTGGAGGATATAAAAGACTTAGTGTAACACACTCCCTTGATTATGTTCAGATACATCAAGCGTAATATGAACACTGATACCGATATATTGGCAAAGAAGGCAAGATCTATGGGTGCAATTTTGTAAAATCAAATGGTTGTAAGATAATTTGAGGTGTATGAATTTGCTATGTACTTTGGTTTATTTTCAATAAAATTATATTGTAGACCAATTAATTGGTAAAATGAGATATATAATTGCTTTTATATTATATTTAAGATATGTTTAGAGTTGTAAATTTAAGAGAAATTTGGCTAAAAGAGCCAAACTAATAATAGATTTGTCCCAATATACATATACTGATTTCAATTGGAAGAATAAGATTTAAAACAGTGTCAATCCAAAATTACTAGCAATTGGAAGAATAAGATTTAAAACAATGTTAATCCAAAATTACTATCAAAATTTGAAGTTTTATTTTTCATAAAATAAAAATTTTGTTTTCTAATTAATTGTTGATTTCACTGAGAGATGCTTTAAAATGCCTTCACTAAATTTTTATTTCATTCGTATTGTTGATCGGAATGAGTTCCAACCAGTTCCATAAAAAATTAACTCAATTCCTTATCTTGTGTAAACATTTAGTGTAATATTTCTCACTATGTAATCTTTCAGTTGCTCGTATTGGTGCTGCTGAGAGTTGCTTTGACATTTTTTCAATAAATCACTTGCTATTTTGAATCGTGGATCAAAATCAGTTGATACCATTTAAATTGGAACACTAACTCAATTTTGTATCTTGTGTAAATTAAGTAGAATAAATTGGGCGACCAAAGTAGTTTTAACTATGCAATATTACAACTTCTCATATGGATTCTCCTAAAAGTTGCTTTGATATGTCTTCCGTAATTCATATTTTTCTTTTGAACCATTTATTAAAATGAGTTAAAAAAAACTTCCATAAAAACAGTAACTCAATTTTATATCTTTTCTAATAAACTTAGAAGAAATTAGGTACATAAATGTTTTTTACGATGCAATTTTTTAGCTACTCGCATTATTTCAACTAAGAGATGGTTTGATATATCTTCAATAGGACTAGTCGTTCTTTTTTTGGTTGGACTAATTTGGTTTTCGATTAATTATGTTCTGAAAATTTTGAACTATATTAGAATCAAAATATTTTTTGTTTTGTTCATAATTGATTCCAATTGAATTAGTAACCATTTTGGGTATTTATTTTTGAATAGTTAGGGTTATTTTAGGTTTATTTTTGCATTTTCAAGTGTATATATATATATATATATATAGAATATTTAAATACTTTCGGTTACCTTAACT
The DNA here is from genome assembly GCA_900406275.1 of Anastatica hierochuntica. Lineage (NCBI taxonomy): Eukaryota > Viridiplantae > Streptophyta > Magnoliopsida > Brassicales > Brassicaceae > Anastatica > Anastatica hierochuntica. The sequence goes on from OVAN01013406.1 coordinate 2,567, forward strand.
ATTTTGGTTCGGTTCTCAGAAACTCGAACCATTCGGGACAATTTTAATTCTAGTTTGGTTTCACTTCCGTTTTTTCGGTTCTTCGGTTCAGGTTGTCGGTTTCGATTAATTTGCGCATCTTTAATCTTCAGTAAGTCATTTATGTCTTTTGAACCCTTGATCGAAATGAGTTAAAAAACTTCCATTAAAATGTTTGCCTTATTTCATATCTTTTTAAACAATTTAAAATTAATTAAGCACATGAATTTTTTCATGAAACAATATTTCAGCTGCTCGTATTGATTATCTTTTTTTTTTTACAAAACATAATTAGTTTTCCGTGTCATGAAACATGTAGCAAAAAAATTACCATGAAAATATCTATTACCGTAAATTTTCAAGAATATAAAATTATAATTATAGAAAAAGTCTAACAACGCTATTGAAAAAGTCTAAAAATGCATTTGTGTCTTTTAAACCTTGCGACCTTTCTGACAATCATAGTTTGTCTATCATTATAGCATAGAAGAAGAAAAGAGAAAAGAATGATAAGAAGAGAAACGAAGACGAAGAAACATAGTTGGAGAACGGAAATAAACAGTGAATGTTTTCTCGGATTCAGTTACCTTTGCAATCTTTATATCCTAAATTTTTTTCTGATTTTTTAAACTGAATAACTGAAAAACGCAGAAAACACATTCCAATATAGGTCATATCAAAAATAAACGGGTGGAAGATTAATTTTAAACTACGGAATACATGGAAGAACGATTAGATCAAGTTAAAATGCATATTCTAAGCAAGGTGTATGATGAAACAAAGGTTATAATATGTATTTTAATCTATGTAGAACATAGAGAAAAGTTAGAATAAAACCATACATGTTATTACAAATGGTAAATAATAGCCCAAAACTTATTAATATGTGTTCTAACCTACGTAGAACATAGAGAAAAAATTAGAATATATATTCTAAACATGGATAAAAAGTTAGACGACATATTTTACTCAACGAAGAAAAATTAGAGTGTGAATTCTAAAATATGAAGAACAATTAGTAAGGGTTACACCTTCATAGACCGCAGTGACTGATGTTTTCCAACTCCTGCTTCTTTATCCCACAAAAACTTCGCAAGAAACTGAATACATGTGAGACTTTGTGCATCATATCTATTGGTTTTAATACATTGACTAAACATTGTTTTTTGTAGTGTCGTTCTAGACAAATATTTTAATTCTCATTGAAGATTATATTTTGCTGGCCGAAAAAGGTAAAGTTGCTTCTATACATTTGGTTTTGACAGTGTATTTTAAAAGCTGAAATACAACAAGCAACTTCACATGCAGATAAGTATCGACATTCTTGATAATTTTTAATTTCAATGATTTCCACCTTAGTTTTTTTTACTTTTTTATTTGTTGTGTGCTTGGAAAAAAAGGTAATCTTGTCAATTTTTTAATGATCTATTTGAAAAGATATTTAAATTTTTTTTAAGTATTGCAAAACTCAACATATGTGCTTAATACTTTTCAATAAAACCATATTATGAGGGATCACGTAACAATTGTCTAGCCTTGTATCACCTTTAATAGCGAACTTTAATCATTTATACCGTTGTATGTAGATAAGATAACCCTATTTGTTAGTAGTTTTACTTTGATAAAACGATCTTAGATATTTTTTTGTACAAAGTCCATTTCCTTGCATGATTTCTTTTGGTTGGTTTAGTCCACACGAACCATGCAACAAATTTTCTTTTAGATTTTGTCTTCCATTAGGCATCTCAACTGTTACGATCTCATTAAATCATAAATTGATGGATAATGAATTCTTCTACCATAGAAGAATATGTGCATGTAGAAATCCTCTTTTTTTGAAACTCAATTGTAGATAACTATAACATTACATATTTAGTTTGATTAGTTATAATATTTTAAAATTATGGTTGCCAAAAAGACATCTTTACTTTTTCCTACAAGAAACGGACCAAAAAAAGTTTCTTCTTTCGAATCTGAAATATTTCTTCCAACTTTATCTTGAGTAGTTTGAGTACTAATATCAACTCTTTCATTAGCTAGGTCGTTTCCATATATTTAAAGATGAGTTTCGATTTTTTCCCAACATGGATTTGCTATTATAGTGATAAAAAGGATATGGATTCCCATAAGAGAGATAAATTGCCATTGCCTCATCATAACTTTCAATCATATCTTTTGACCCTTCTGTGAATGATGTTGATAAAATTATCCTATTACCTAGTGATTTTGAATTAGTTTTATCTCTTTCAATCGCATCACAAATGTTATTGTAGAGGTCTGCTTAAGTTTTCATGGTTAAGTCAATAAAACTCCATACTTTTCTCTTCGAGAAGATGTAGAAGCGTCAACTATAAATTATTAAAGCAGAGAACCTTGTTCTGACAACCTTGTTTACATTTGATATGCATAAAACTCTTGAATTGTGACATATTTTGGCCCAATTTTTCTTTCTTTGTCACTTACATACTGTATGCAAAGGTGAAATCGATTTTCTCCATAAAGAAACAATAATGGGTACTGGAGAGCCATATAATATGGATGTAAAAAGCTGATGCGTTGGAAATTTGATGTCTTGTAAGGGAAAATGATATCTCGTTCTCCGAATTCCCCAACAATCAATCATGCTTTTCATCTAAGGTAGGTGATCATATTGTCCACCCATTTCCTTTACTCCAATAAGTTGAATCGTAAATTCCTCACAAATTTCTGATTTGTATTTGTCTCCAGCTTTCACAACTCAATAACTACCCAATTATGCTCATCCAGCATGAAAATTAGACTTTGCATTGTATTCTTATTAACCTTTGAGGAGGCACTATTTCTAGACATTGTGTTGATACGGTATTGAACTTCGTTCCTTGTATCAAAAATGTAAAACTGACCAGATTTTAGAAGTTTTCCTTCAGGGATAGCAATTAGCCTACTATGTGATGAATTTTCCCTTGAATTTTGTACGTATAAGAAACATGACCTGCCATGAAGGAATGATAAAATTCAGCTCCAATTGAAGCGAAAGCCTGTATAGAGCTATAAATCTTGATATACTCTTTGAAACTTGGGTTTTCTAACAACTTGTTCAACGGATATGCTGGTTCTCATATAGCTAGTTAAGCTACTCTTCCTTTTTGCTAGTATGTTGAAAAGTATCATATTTCTCTCTTCAGAGTTTTCATTGTTTGATGCTTTTCATATCAATACATGACAATTTGGGCATTCTTGGAGAATGTTTTCTTTGCAGTTTCGTTTTTCTCTATTTATTAAATTATTAAAACATTTAACATATTCCTTCTCCTGTTAAAACATTTAAATTAAGACATCGATTATATTCATTTTCATTTGGTGTCATGTTTTTGAGTTTGTTAGCACTTGCATAGTATATTACTTTTAGTGTTTTTCTTTTGGCGCTTAGCTCAGAGTATTTCAAGTTTTATATTTCTTGCTTGTCTTGATATTTCAGCATAATAAAGAAAAACTTAATGTGCACAACTGAAAGATATTACATTTAGTTATCCAATACAAATATTCCTTATTGACACTTTTATAAAACTAATTATATTTACCTTTGGGACCAACCTTCAAATTTAATGTCTCTAGGATATTCTTTCTCTTGTTAGATCCACAAATAATATTTTATGAGTATATATTTTGTACTATTATTGTTTAACATATTGTACCTGATATTTTTGTACAGTTTTCTTTTATTCTTTTAAACCTATTTGATCTTGATATGTCGTCGTTTATTGTTTGAGCTTTTCTTTCTTTTGTGTATCTATCTAGAGTTTGTTCAAATGTCTTGAGTTTTCCCAAAATCCTTTGGTGGTGAACAACATGTGAACAATTATATGAGTCTTCTCCAATCTCTTTTTATATGTTTCACAAAACCTATCAACTCTTAAAGCTATACACATGAACTCGGGACAGATATATTTTTGTTGGTCGTTTCTAATTTGGAATGTTGTCGCTAAGAGCATAGATTTTAAAAGAGATTTGAAAGATTCCACATTACATAACAGTAATACGCATAAAGATATCATCTCTTACCATCCGACAGGATCCAAAGTCAGAATGAATTTAACTAGGATGTATCATATATGTGTAAATACTTAATAGAGACCATATGATTTTGTATGTAATTTTTGGACTTAGTATATATATGAATATTATAGTTGTTGGTGCTATGAGTTATAATTTCAGTGGATCTTAGTTGTAAAAGTAAACATAAAATTAAGAAAATGTTGTATAGATGCTGGAAAAATGGATCAGAATGGACCGTAACCGACCAATATTGAATAAAACATATGTTTAGATTGGTTTTAGTTATTAGAGAGAAACTGATCGGTGAACTTTTTTTTTGAGATATCAATACAATTAAAACAAAAACACAACAACTTTTACCTACTGTGTGATATTATTAGTTTTGGACTACTATATTAATATAATTATACATCTTAATATTTCGCATAACAATTTGATTATTCAATTCATTAATTCAGTTTATTAATTTGGTTACTTAGCAAATGATTATTATCTTTTCACTCAAAAATACACTTCACTAATTAACAATTACAAAATGATTTTTTATATTTGAACTGGATAATTTTTTGGATCGTAGATCGATATGATCGAGTTCAACCGGGTTTAATAATATTTTTACAAATAATATTATAAGAAAGAATAAATATATTATTTGAAAATAATATTATAATTGAGAATACACCTGTTATCTTAAAATATACATAAAACACTTAAAATAATAATATTTTTAAAACTAAAAATTTAATTTTGCCAAAAAATTGTAATAACTAATAAAATAAATTAAATTTCATGCGTAATAAATGAATTCGGTTCAACTGTTCGTCAGTTTCTTGTTCTTTTACCATCTTTTAATAGGTCTAATTCTCTTTGAGTTTATTATTGATCCAACCCGGCTATGTTTCCGGTTTACGGTCGAACCCGGTCCCATCTCGGGATCGTGAATATGGTAGGATAAACTAAATTTCATTTTAGTATTGATAATCCATATCGTTAATACGTATCAGTAATATGAACATATTTGTCCTTACTATAATTTATTTACAATAAAAACTCATACTATCACCATTAAATCTCTTTTATATTAGACTATAATAAAAATTTGAACTCCACACTTTAAAAGCGCAGATCATAATCTAGTTGTTCAATATAAAAAAAAAGATCGATTTAGTTCCGATCCAATTTGGGATTATATTAATATGACTAAACGTGTAAGTATTTACTGAGGCATATAAATCTTTTAGCAGCAATATTACAATATACTTTAAAATGGAGAGTTGTAGAAAACATGTGTTGAGATGGGTAAAAATTGGTAGGACCATATCTTAGCTACTAAGATTTCCAATGCAAATCATATGCCACATTTGTTTTTTTTGTTTTTCTTTTTTGCTTTGTGTTCGGTCGCCTTTTTCTAACTATGCACATTTTCTCCAGTACGTCTTTTTGATCTTTTTTCATGGATAAGTTTGGTATCAGTGTTTGTTAATTTTTTTTTTTAATGTCTTTTGTATATAATAATATTACCCAAAAATGGGTCCATTAAACTGGAATATAGAGTTTAAACCAACCCAAGCCCAAAAAATAGTAATAAACCGAAAAACAGAGGAAACTCTGCAACTGAAAAAAAAACAGAGAGATAAAGATGAAATCCAACAACAAACTCCTAGCATAAGAAGTACAAAGTTTCTTAGCATTTGAATCCTGGATGATCCTATCTTGTAACCAATTTCGATCACCTAAAGCCAGATAAGATTGATAAGGACCATCTCTTTTGACATTCTTTGCTATGTCTTATACAATAGAGTTAGCTTTAACACCTTCTGGATAAAACTAACAATCTTCAAATGATGCACAAGTGTTGTTTATCTGAGCAAGTCAGAGCACTGTACCGCGACTATAACTGCGATTTAAGAATCGCTTCCAAAGCCTCTTGACAATCCGAAGCTAATATCACATTCTCTATACGTAAATCAGATTAACATTGTAAATACCACAAAATGCATCTCAACTTTGTGAATATAAGATTTGGAAAACTTGTGAAGGCTTCTCTGGCACGATAGTAATCTAGTCACAAGAAAACGTACACTTCTTTTCATTCATAGCTTTCAACATTAGATATTACATTAAGTTGTATGTAAAATACATATATCTATAACAGTGTCATTTCTGAATATTTTAAATAAAATATTACCTTCGTTGTTGTGTGCTGACATCCAATCGTCCATCAAATGAGTTTTCTTTGACAATCTTTTGTAATTGTAAGTGTTTTGGTAGAAGCTTCTAATTTGTTAGGAGATTTTTTGAGTGATTCTTTAAAACAGGGAAAACAAGAATAAAGATGTAAAGCGAATCTTTATTAAGAAACAAAGGTGTTCGATTACAATGAATATATTTTATTAAGACCAAGGCTATGAGCTCGATGATCTAAGGGTTGTATTTAAACAATTTGAATTTTTTGTATTAAAATTTGAAGAACAATAATTTTACCTATCATGTGATATTACTAATTTTGGACTATTATCTTAATATAATTATACACCCTAATATCTCGCATAACAATTTGATTATTCAATTCATTAATTCAGTTAATTAATTTGGTTAATTAGCGAATGATTATTATTCTTTCAATTTTTAAACACTTCTAAAATTATACTTCACCAATTTACAATTATAAAATGATATTTTTTTATCTGAACTAGGTAATTTCTTGGATCGTGGGTCGATGTGGTCCGATCGAATTCAACCGGGTTTAATGATATTTTTACAAATAATGTAAAAAGGGAGAATAAATATATTATTTTAAAATGATATTATAATTGAGAATAAATCTATTATTTTAAAATATACATAAAATAATTAAAATAATAATCTTTTTAAAACTAAATTTTACTTTTGCCCAAAAATTGTAATAATTAATAAAATAAATTAAATTTCATGCTTAATAAATGAATCTGATTAGATTCTGGTTCAACGGTTCGTCAGTTTTTGGTTCTTTTACCGCTTTAATCATATATAGACTTTAAACGGAGAGTTGTAGAAAACAAATAATTGTGTGTTGAGACGTGTGAAAAATATTAGGACCATATCTTAGCTACTAAGATTTCCAATACAAATCATATGCCACATTTGTTTTTTCTTTTCTTGCTTTGTGTTCGGTTGCCTTTTTGTAAGTATGATGATTTTCTCCAGCTTCTTTTTGATCTTTTTTCATGGATAAGTTTGGTCTCAGTGTTTGTTAATTTTTTTTAACGTCTTTTGTATATAATAATATTATCCAAAACGGGTCCATAAAACCGGAACATAGACTTTAAACAAATCTAAACCCATAAAAATAGTAATAAATCGAAAAACAGAGGAAACTCTCCAACTGATGAAAGAAACAGAGAGATAACGATGAAACCCAGCAACAAACTCCTAACATAAGAAGCATAAAGTTGCTCAGCATTTGAATCCTGGATGATCCTATCTTGTAACTAATTTGGACCACCTAAAGTCAGGTAAAATTGATAAAGACCATCACTTATGATACTTTTGTTGGAATTCGTAAAGATTTATAAACGTTTTATAAATATATTTACGAACTAATTCCCAAGAACCGTGCAAATAATTGACTTCGAATCTAATCTACGGGGTATCGAATATACCTGGAAAATACGCAGCGGAAAGATAATTTGGGTTTGGATCGAAGTTTTAAACACTCCAACCGTCGTGTCTCTACCGATATCCACACACACACAAAGTGGAACGAATCGGGATGCTAGCGCTGTTTGAGATCAAATCACAAAATTAAACAAACAATTTTTGTCTCTATATTATTTTTAGGTTTTGCCGTTTTTGTGTCACCCTCTCCATATTATCAAACAACATATTTATATATGTTAATAGGTAATAGTACCTACTTACATCAAAAGATGCAATGCGCGTTAATGTGTATATGGGCCAACAAACCTACCAAATAATACATGCATAATTTGATCATATTTAAACCAATCTGCTTGATTATTTTAATACATCTTTTAATATATATCATATAAATATATATATATTAATAAATTTTATTTATCATATAAATAAAATAATAAAAACATAAATATTGTTTGATCCAGTTCGCTTAGGTGTATGATCCTGTAGGATCATATAATATTAGTAATAGATTCTTAATCTATAGATTATAAGTGGTCTCTAGCAAAACATTATAACCCCTAATATTGTATGATGTGTATAACCTCGACACTACAACTTTCTTTGGAGTAAAGTACAAATGATTTCAGGACATTCCCAACAATCTCCCACTTGTACTGGAATCATCTATTCCTATAATCCCTTTGTCCTTATATCTCGATCTGACCATAAGGCAAGAAACAATGTCATCCTTATCTAGCCAAACCATGTTTACGGAACTCTGATTTATAATGATTAAATAAACGACTGACATTCACCTCGTTTGAGCATGGCCATGCATTTCTCGGTATCAAATCTTCGATAGGCCTATAAATATATCTCCTGCTATATAGGTGAGAAAACCCCCCTCTTGTTCCATCCATGTTCATTAAACACTTCTGATTACACCCAATCAATGCCTTTATAATCCCCTTTTACGGCTGACGTTTGACAAAGTCAAAGTGAACTAATCCATGTATAAGAAAACATGACGAACTCATGTCAAAGGACTATACTCTATAGTTGTAATGAAAAACTCTAATGACATCCATATAACAATCTTGTAGAGATCTCATAACAGGTCAGTCCGATACTGTGTTCTCTAACACATCTATCTATGTGATTGACTTTAATACAACATATCAATGACTCCATGAAACTTAGTAATCAGCCACCTCACATACTAGTCGTTCATAGTTATTAATGTCCCTGCTTAATAACCCAACTGTGGACTTCAATAATTTATGTCATTTATCACTTATAGAGCTTCATGATCAAGTCACGTACTTGATGACCTATAAGAACAACATAAATTATTTTGGGACTATTATTCAATCATTCAATAATCAAATAATACATGAAACTAATTTCATTACTTCAAACGTAGAAAATTCTATGTTTATCCGAACATCAATTCCGAAAACAAAGCTTCCACTAAACCCAAAATCATATCTTTCAAAATCTAATATGACTTTCATACTTAGATCACTCAAGAGGTTTATTAGGAAACCGCAAACTCTTACTCCCACTATTTCTTTAGAAACTATTTTTCCTTAGAAAATAATTTGTCCAAGTAACAATCAATTTGTTCTTTACTTCATCGTTAAATTCTTTGAACACTTCAAAGAACAAGGTGAATAAATTATCACATGACCATTAATAAAATAGTAACTTTCTTTGGCCTTTTAAAATCATTAGTTCTCATACATCTCTATGTATAAGATCTAACAAATCACTAGCTCTTCACTGATCTTAGTAATAGAGCGTTGGTCATTTTATTGGTAAATTAAGAGCACATAACTCACTAGATTCTAAATCAAATTATTTTAGAAAATCCATCGCTATGAAACTTTAAAATGTCTCATTTACACGGTCCAAATGACAAAGCCAAAATAAAAGTCAAAATTTCAGTCATAAAAAGATTCAAATGTTATAAACCATTAGACACTTGCTTAGAACATAAATCTCATTCTCTAATGAGATTTTATCATGAATTTTCATCACAATAAATCTAAAACTTGTTTTATTAAAATATCAAATTCTTCCAAATCCAAATTTAAAGAAAACAATAGTCTTACTCAAAATAAATTGATAAAGAAAACCCTTTAATTCTAAAGCCAGTTCTACAGAAAAATAAAATGTTCCTACATCTAATCCAACAACTCTTGCTCAATTCCTTTGTAGGTTCATTTTATCCTTTCTCCACAACTCTATTTCTGTTGAGGTTCTGCACAATTTCATAAATGTGAGTACCATAACTGGTATCCAATACCCAACAAGTAGAATTAAACTTAGTAACTTTTACTTCTACAACATTTTTATACCTGGAGAAGAAAGCTCAGAACTCTTCTTTTTCAGCTCCTCCAAGTACTTCTTGCAATTTCTCTTCTATTGCCCAGTACCATTACAATAGTGATACTTGTCATGACCAGAAGGACCAGGTCTAGACTTAAGGAAATTTTCTAACTTGTCAGATTTCTTAATCCAACCCGTCTTACCATATCCTTTGTCTTTACAATGTTTCTTAAACTTATTATCCTTTTGCACCATCAGGACATTAGGATTTTCCTTCTTGATGTTTGGCTCAG
>OVAN01013407.1:0-12864 GCA_900406275.1 Anastatica hierochuntica
GAAGAAAGCAAATTGCTCCCAATGAAAGTGAAGGGACTTCTAGGGTTGATCGGAACAGAGCAGTGGTTGGTCAACCTGAGACTCGTGTTGAGCAGACTGGTGTTGGTACTGAGACTGGGACTGGACTAGGAACTGATCCACCAATGAATCAGGCTAGATTTGATGCTGCCGCAGATGCTGCTGCGGGAAATGTGAGAGCTGCAGTGGGGGATGCGGCTAACAATAACCCTCTGGGTTTGCAAGCTGTGCTGATGATGCTTGCTCAAGTGCTGGAAAGGCTGCCGGCTACTGCACCTGCGCCTATGGCACCGCCACGTGTTGCAGTGCCTGTTGCTAATGAGACTATTGTGGTGAATGTGGAGGATGCTCCAGAACCAAGGATTCCATCCTACCTTAAGGTGATGGATCATATGCAGAGACTAGGAACAAAGTTCTTTGCTGGAGGCGCGAATGTGATTGAGGCANCAGAGACTAGGAACAAAGTTCTTTGCTGGAGGCGCGAATATGATTGAGGCAGATGAATGGGCTGATAGGCTGGAAAGGAACTTCAACTCCATTCGTTGCCCAGAGACTTATAAGAAGNAGTGGAAGGGTATGGCATCTAAGAGGGAGTATTGGAACTGTGCTTGGGAGACATTCAATGAACTCTTCTGATCCAAGTACTTTCCAGCATAAGCTTTCGATAAGCTGGAAGCTGAGTTTCTGGATTTGGAACAAGGTAGCATGATTGTGAGGTAAAATGAGACCAAGTTCAACAGTCTTAAGATCTATGGAGGAAAAGAACTTCAGGATGAAAAAGTTCAAGTCAAAAGGTTTATGCGTGGATTGAGAATTGATCTTCGCAACCGTTGCTTAGTTCGGAACTATGCTTCAGTTTATGAACTGGTGGAGAAAGCAGCTCTGTTGGAAAATGGGATTAAAAAGGAGAACAAGTTACAGATTGGGTTCGTAATAAGAACCAAGGTGGAAATGCTTCTGGAAATAAAAGGAAGTTTCAGCAGACCCAAGCTGCTGGTCCTAGCAAGGGAAATGCATGACGTAGTCCGTGTCCCACTTGTAAAAAGAATCATGGGGGGTGTGTCGATATGCAACTGGAGCTTGCCATCGCTATAACAGTACGGACCACCAGGTCAGAGATTGTCCAGAACCGGATCAGAGGGTTAAGGATCAAAGAATGAAAGTGGCAACTAAGACTTGCTACAATTGTGGAGAAGCTGGTCACTTCAAGACACAGTGTCCTAAGTTGGGGCAACCAGGGAAACAGGCAAATGATGGACTACCACCACCGCCAAAGAGACAGGCAATCATGCCAAGAGTGTACGCGATGGGACAAGGAACGAATGATCCAAGCACTTCACCTCCGATCACTGGTTAGTCTTACACCCTTACTCTTTCAATTTTCTATGTGAAATGTTTGTTTGAGTTGGGTGGGTTCTTAGCATTCTAGGTGGATGTGTAGGGACCCTTTTCACGGGTGGAGTGGCAACCCATGTCATGTTTGACACCGATGCTACTCACTGTTTTGTAAGCCTTGAGATAGCTAAGGCAGGAGGGTTCCGGAAGGAACCTGGAAGGAATTTCGGATTGGTTAAGGCAGCTGGTGGACAGACCATGTATATTGAAGGGATTATTCGAGATGTCCCGGTTCTGATNAGTGGCAAACTATGATGTGATCCTTGGAATGGACTGGCTGGGAAGGTACAATGCCCATCTGGACTGTCACCGAGGACATGTTCGGTTTGAGACTGCAGAAAGAATTCTGAGTTATCAAGGAATAAGACCGATTACTAGAGGCTTGGTGATCTCATCGATGCAAGCGGAAAGAATGATTGAGAAGGGTTGTGAAGCTTACTTAGCTACAATCACTGCTGCAGAAATTGGTCCAGATGCTGAACTGAAAGACGTTCAAGTGGTAAAGGACTTTGAGGATGTGTTCCAGTCATTGTCTGGTTTACCACCAGAAGGTCGAACCCTTTTCCTATTTAGTTGGAACCTGGAACAACTCCAATCTCTAAGGCACCATACCGGATGACTCCAGCAGAGATGATTGAGCTGAAAAAGCAGTTGAATGAGCTGCTGGAAAAGGGATTCATCATGCCAAGCAGTTCACCTTGGGGTGCACCAGTTATTCCTTGATAACTCAGAATTCTTTCTGCAGTCTCAAACCGAACACGTCCTCGGCGACAATCCAGATGGGCATTGTACCTTCCCAGCCAGTCCATTCCAAGGATCACATCATAGTTTGCCACTGGACAAATCACCAAGTCTGTCGGCATGTTCTTTCTACATATCAGACATATCCACAAGTTGTGTTCTACTCAAGTCGCTATTGTAGATAAAAGGAGAACAGACATAGTGAAGTAAAATTAGCTTTGGACAGAACTATCAGCAATGTACCAAAGGAAAACCATCCAAGAATATGATAAGTAAGATCATTGTTATCCATCATGTTTATCGTTGTCTTCTATCGTTATGTAATTAATAAAATTCCAGCGTTAAAAAAAAACTTTCCAACAAACATTTATTTTGAATCATTTTATTATGTAACTCGATGTTTAACAAACCCTTTGTTTAGGGATAATTCATAATTCAATAAAGAACGATTGGACAAAAACTATTAATGGTATTTTGAGAATAGAAACATAGTACTTTAAAAATTTCTCATTTTTGAACTAAATCAAATTTTTAATAATTTAAAAAATATATTTTATCACTTGTTAAAAAAAAATCTGCTCATCTCTTTTTTGTCAAAATATACGATGATTATAATTTTCTTTTTTGGGTCACTATAGGATGATTATAATAATCATTATTGTTTTTAACTAATTATTTTGGTAGTCAGAATCACAAGTTGTGATTCGCAACCATGAGAATCTATTGGACTCGATCAAAGACGTACATTCCATTAGATAAACCCCGAAAGTTGAAGTCAACAAATCTCTTACAACAACCTCTCAGATTTGTGTTTCTTCTTCTTCCTTTCTCTGTCTTGTATTTGCATTTTTGCTATGGGCGAGACCGGAAGACACAAATGGTTCCCCTTTCACCACCGCTCAGCCTCCGCCACAACATTACCACAGCACAATCCCGGCGAAACCCCGACGGAGTTCCTCTGCCCTATCACCGGATTTTTGATGTCTGATCCCGTAGTCGTTGCTTCGGGTCAGACATTCGAACGTATCTCAGTCCATGTTTGTCGGAATCTCGGGTTTGCGCCGACGCTACTCGATGGAACCCAACCCGATTTATCCACCGTAATACCCAACCTCGCCATGAAATCAACCATTCTCAGCTGGTGCGATAAGAAGAAACTGGAGCATCCACGACCTCCTGATTACGCTTACGTCGAAGGTGTGGTTCGTGCTCGTATGGATAAAGTCCCCGGTTCGGGTAATCGGGTCTGTAGATCCGAGATTTTGCCTCCCGTCGCTGAGAATTCGCCGTCGGACTATGATTCTGTTATGAGCTCGATCCGATCACGGTCGAGGAATTCGATATCGTCTTCCACTTCTCTCCCGCTTCACCATGCCCGACCCGTTAGTCACTCAATGTTTTCTCCTTCTTCTTCCTCACAAGAGAATCCGAATCCCAGCCACATCCAAAGCTCATTCTCTACCTCCGATTACTCCTCCTACCCTCCGATGTCACCGGAAGAAGAAGAGATCTACAACAAATTGAGAAGTACAAACACTGTTGATCACGAGCAAGGGCTGATTCTGCTTAGGAAGACGACGAAATCCAGCGAGAACGCGAGGGTTTCGCTAGGCACAGATCGGATTCTCTCCTTGCTCCGGTCTCTTATCGTTTCACGGTACAACCTCGTGCAGACGAACGCCGCGGCATCGCTGGTCAACCTCTCACTTGCGAAACCCAACAAATTGAAAATCGTACGGTTCGGATTCGTTCCACTCCTGATCGATGTTCTCAAATCAGGATCAACGGAGGCGCAGGAACACGTGACAAGCGCTTTGTTTAGCCTAGCGGTTGAAGAAGAGAACAAAATGGTGATCGGAGTACTCGGCGCGGTGGAGCCACTCCTTCACGCACTACGATCATCGGAGAGCGAAAGAGCGCGCCAAGACGCAGCGCTTGCACTTTACCACCTGTCATTGATTCCGAACAACAGAACCAGGCTCGTTCGGGCCGGTGCGGTGCCGATGATAATGTCTTTGGTCAGGTCCGGCGAATCGGCGAGCCGAGCCCTTCAATTGCTATGTAATCTCGCGGCTTGCTCGGAAGGGAAAGGAGCGATGCTTGATGGTAACGCAGTGGCGATTCTGGTTGGGAAACTTCGAGAAGGTGGAGTTGATTCAGAGGCGGCGCGTGAGAATTGCGTGGGGGTTTTATTGACGTTAAGTGTTGGGAATATGAGGTTTAGGGGACTGGCGAGCGAAGCAGGTGCGGAGGAGATTCTGACGGAGATGGTAGAGAGCGAGAGCGGAAGCGAGCGGTTGAAGGAGAAGGCGGCAAAGATCCTGCAGGCGATGAGAGGAGGACAGAGGGAGTTTGGAGAAGGTGCGGAGGCGCGTGAGTGGAACCGCATGATGGACGCGACTGGACTAAGTCGGACTCAGTTTCAAAGAGGGCAAAAAGAAGGTTTCGCGAATTCCTCTCAGTTTTAGCTAATCATTTTTTCTCTTTAATCTTTTCTTTTTGGTAAAAAGGTCAAAATATTGTTTCACTGTCTTTTTTTTCTCAACTATTTACAAATTTTTTATAAACTCTGGAAAATGGGAGTTGACCTTTGTTTGGGAGTGAATTGTAATATTTTGATTTGTCTTTGACAATGAAACAACATAAAAGTTAACAAGAGGTGACTAAATTATTGGTGTGTGGTGGAGAAAATGTTGATTTTAATTAAATTTGGTTTTCTCTTAAAATATCTAATGATAATATATAAGATGTGGAACATAGACTTGGTCTTTGGTCAACATTATACAAGTTGGAATAATCGACAAACATTTTGGCTGAGATCTTGTGATCCGAATCAAATCCATCCCCAATCACTCATCGTGCATAGAGTAATGTATGCTTTGCATTTGTTCATAGAAATGTCTGACTTTTCTCCATCCAAAATTTTCAAAATTAGTGAAAACCAAATGTAATTGTTTTCCTTTATTATAGAGATCTCGATTGTTGGTTTAAGCTTGAAAGTTATTTGTGGAGCAAGTAACTTAAACCGACATTACTTGTTTTGTTAAGAGATAATCTTTTGGAGATATCAAGAGATTTAGAAGTTTTCCTTTTCTTTTGGTTTGTGTTTTCCTATATAAGAATGTCGAGTTATGACATTAGGTTTAAGAGAGATTTTGAGTTTGTAAGAGGCTTAAGTTTTTGAGTCTATTTTTCTTAAGCGCAATAAAAGAGAGTTTTGTTCTTAAGTTTTGTTTGAGATCTTCCATTGAAAGTCTTTAATTGGTATCGGAGCTTTCTTAGACTTTCTTTGGATTATCGAGATCAATTTGAACAAAATAACATGTTGCCTTAAGCTAAAGAATCTCACGAGACATGACAGATTCTACAACAATCATAACCGAACCAACCTAGCCAAAAGATAGAGGAGAAACATCATCTATTAAGTGTCCGATGCTCACAACAACTAATTATACAGTATAGACGATTATGATGAAAGTCCTTCTCAAAGTTAACAAGGTGTGGGATGTTATAGCAGAAAACAAACCTGACAGAGAAGAGAATGATATGGTGACAACTCTATTATTTCAGTCAATTCCTGAGGCTCTAATCATACAAGTCAAAGAACTTGACACAACAAAGCAAGTGTGGGAAGCCATCAGAGCTCGTCATGTTGGTGCAGAGAGGGTAAAGAAGGCACAATTGCAGATGTTGAAGACTAAATTTGACAGGTTAAAGATGAAGGAAACAGAGTCGATAGACGAGTTTGCCGGAAAGCTTTCTGAGATATCGTCAAAATCAATGGCGTTAGGAGAAGAAGTAGAAGAACCAAAATTGGTGAAAAAGTTTCTTAAGAGTCTTCCACGATGGAAGTACATCCATATTGTCGCTTCTCTTGAACAAGTATTGGATCTTAAGCACACAAGCTTTGAAGATATTGTAGGTAGGCTTAAAACGTATGAAGAGCATGTTCATGAAGAAGATGATACACAAGAATAACAGAACAAGCTCATGTATGTTCAATCGGACTCGCAAAAATCACAAGCGAACCAAACTATGAACCAAAGCTATAATCATAACTATAATCAGAGCTGTAACGATGGTTATATAGGACGTGACCGTGGAGAAAGAATCAGAGGAAGGGGCCGTGGAGGCCGTGGTGCAAGAGATATGTCGGAAGTTGAGTGTTTTAGATGTGACAAGTTCAGGCAATACACGTCGAGATGTCCAGATCGTCTGCTTAAGTCACAAGAAACACAAGAAACTGATGTTAAGGGAACAGAGGATGTAGATGAATTGATGATGCACGAAATCATATATCTTAATGAGGAAAAGATAGTCCCGCGAAAGTATGAGTTGAGAAATAAGGAGGACAATACGTGGTACCTTGACAACGGAGCAAGCAATCACATGACGGGAAATCGAAGTATTTTATGGATTTGAATTCAACTATCACTGGGAAAGTGAGGTTCGGAGATGATTCCCGCATAGACATCAAAGGAAAATGCGCAATTGAACTTGTAGACATGAATGGTGATATGAAGAAGATAGCCAATGTTTACTATATTTCGGACTTAAGGAGTAATATCATTAGCTTGGGACAAGCTACGGAATCTGGTTGCGATGTAAGGATGAAAGGAGAAAGCCTTACCGTACATGACAAGAATGGAATGTTGCTATTTCAAACAACTAGATCAAAGAATCGCTTGTACAAAGTTAGTATGGGAACTAAAGACACAATGCATCTTATCTCGACTATCTTAAGCGATTCCGATAAGTGGCACGCACGCCTAAGACACACCAACATCGACACAATAAAGGCAATGGTACAACGAGAGCTTGTTCAAGGAGTACCAGACGTGATCTTTGAGAAAGAAAGTTGTGGCTCGTGCTTGTTGGGAAAATAAACAAAACACGTCTTTCCACAAGCTACATTGTTTAGGCCGGCGAAACCTATTGAATTGATACATGGTGACTTATGCGGACATATCTCTCCAAACACAAGCACAGGAAACAAATATGTGTTTGTTCTTATAGATGACTATTCAAGGTACATGTGGACCATTCTACTCAAAGACAAGGTGATGCATTAGAAAGGTTTAAAGTGTTTAAATCCGTAGTAGAACAAGAGACGAGAGAAGAGTTCTTACCTTTAAAACGAATAGAGGAGGAGAATTCACATGTCAAGAATTCAACTCGTTTTGCGAAGCTTCAGGGATCAAAAGGCATCTTAGTGCCCCGTATACTCCTTAGCAGAACAGAGTTGTTGAAAGAAGAAATCATACTCTCATGGGAATGACAAGGAGCATTTTGAAACATATGCAAGTTCCTAATTCTCTATGGGGAGAAGATGCTCGTCTATCCACATATTTACTGAATAAAATAACTACAAGAGCTATCAAAGATAAGACGATGTACAAAGGCAAAAAAGCGAACCTAAACCATCTACGAATTTTTGGATGTATCGCATACGCAAAGGTGGATGAGCCGCACCTGCGAAAACTTGATGATAGATCATGCCGACTGTTTCATTGGGGGACAAAGCCTAGCTCAAAAGCTTATCAACTTTTGGATCCAAGGAGCAGAAGGGTGATAGTGAGTCGTAATGTAGTCTTTGACGAACTAAAGGGTTGGAGCTGGAATGCGGCTGCTAAAGAACAGAACATGGCGGGAGAATTTGTAATTGAACTTGGAAACTACGGAAATTGGGGAATTCAGGAAGCTGCAAATCCTGTACCCATTGTCGCCAGAAATAATGGCCAGCTGCCGCCACCACAAACAGAACCAGTCTTCATCGATGAAGCAACCGAAAATTTTGAAAATGGTGATGAAGAAACATAGTCGAACTCTGACCCCGATTCTGACACTCACGATGATGAAGAAGATGGTCATGATAATGCTCCACGTCTGAGACGATCACAGAGAGAGAGAGCCAAAAACCACGAAAGTTTGATGACTTTGTGTTACTTGCGGAGGAAGAAAGTGAGAAGCTGCTCATGTACCTTAACGATGAACCAAGAGATTTTGAAGAGGCGAAAGGATCGAGAGAGTGGATGCATGCGTGTGGAGAGGAGATACAATCGATCAAGAAGAATTTGACATGGAATCTAGTTGAGCTTCCGAGAGGGATAAAACCAATAGATTTAAGGTGGATATTTAAACTCAAGAAGAACTCATATTGGAGCATAAACAAACACAAAACTAGACTAGTCGCAAAGGGGTATATTCAAAAACATGGGATTGATTTTGTAGAGATGTTTGCTCCAGTAGCACAAATTGAGACGATTAGATTCCTTATCAACCTCTCAGCTTCGCACGGATGGGAGATACATCATCTTGATGTTAAGAAGGCATTTTTCACGGGGAATTAAAAGAAATTGTCTATGTAACGCAACTGGAAGGTTTTTAGGTAAAAGGAAGTGAAGAGAAAGTCTATAAGCTCAACAAAGCATTGTATGGCCTCAGACAAGCTCCAAGAGCCTGGAACGAAAAGTTGAATAAAACGCTTAGAGAGCTCGACTTTAAATGATGTTCCAAGGAACCTTCTGTGTATCGAAAAAGGGTAAACCAAGAAACTCTTCTAGTTGTTGTGTGTGTTGACGATTTATTTGTCTCAGGAACAAATCTAAGAATGATCGAAGAATTCAAGCAAGAGATGGCGCTAAGGTTTGAAATCAGTGACCTTGGGAGATTGACATACTACCTTAGGATTGAGGTTTTCTAGAGCAAAGAAGGAATAACGCTCAATCAGAGCCCACATGCATTACGAATATTAGAAGAGGCGAGAATGGGAGACTATAATCCTGCTCAGACATCAATGGAAGCGGGTCTAAAACTATCTAAGGCCATGGAGGAAAAGGATTTCGATGCAACAAGTTATAGAAGAAACATTGGATGTCTTCGCTACTTGCTTCATACAAGACCATACTTGTTTTACTGTGTAGGTGTACTGAGCCGCTATATGCAGACACCAAAAGAATCACATGGAGCAGTGTTAAAACAAAGTTTAAGGTATCTTCGAGGCACCATCACTCTCGGTTTGAGCTTTGTAAAATCGCCTCATTGTCTACAAAGTTGATTGGGTACAGTGACAACATTCACAACATAGACCCTGACGATGGTAAAAGCACTACAAGTTATGTGTTTTATTTTGGAGAAAGTCCAATCTCTTGGTGTTCACAGAAACAAGACACAGTAGCATTATCGTCATGTGAAGTTGAGTTCATGGTATATATTGAGGCATCGAGACAAGTTATTTGGCTTCAGGATTTGTTCGGAGAAGTTACTGAGTCAACGTGTGAAAAGGTCATTATTCGAATCGACAATCAATCGGAAATTGAATTAACAAAGAATTATGTTTTCCATGGTTGCAGCAAGCACATTCATACGAGGTATCATTTTTATTAAAGAATGTGTTGAAGATGGTAAGATAGAAGTTGAGCATATCGCAGGTAACATGCAAAAGGCTGACATCCTGACGAAGCCTCTGGGAACAATCAAATTCAAAGAGATGCATGATCTAATTGGTATGAAAGACTTAGGTGAAGGTGGTTTCAAGCTTAGGAGGGAAAATGTTGGTTTAAGCTTGAAAGTTACTTGAGGAGCAAGTAACCTAAACCGACATTACTTGTTTTGATAAGAGAGAATCTTTTGGAATCAAGAGATTTAAAAGTTTTCTTTTTCTTTTGGTTTGTGTTTTCCTATATAAGAATGTCATGACATTATGTTTAAGAGAGATTTAGAGTTTGTAAGAGGCTTAAGTTTTTGAGTATATTTTTCTTAAGCAATAAAAGAGAGTTTTGTTCTTAAGTTTTGTATGAGATCTTCCATTGAAAATCTTTACAGATAGGCATACAACCCTGTTCGGGAACTAAACGCTCGCCAGCGTTAAAAAAAGTGTTATTATCGGTTACTTCTTGCTCAAGTATGTGGAGAGCAACTTGCTACAATACTCGATTTTGATTACGACCATTATTTTAAGAGCTGTTTTTGTTTCCAACAACTCTTGTTGTAATAACGGCCATGTGGAGAGTATGTCACAACTGTAGAAAAGAAAGCGGGAGAAAGAGCTATAAAGGCTCTTTTTACCGCTTGTTGTTGCCGCAACGTTTCACTTAAGAACAGGGCCTTTCCTGTATAGTCTACCAACATTTTAGAAAACTATCAAGAGTGATAGATGAAAATAGGGGGTAGATATCAAAAGTATTAGCAAAGGTTCCTCCCAAACCAAAAAAAGATTCTAATCTTGGCCTGAACTGTTCTTATTCTTAACTAACCAATAAAAAGTTAAAAAATCTGGAACTAATCAATACTATAATAACACTGGACTTTTCGTGTGTTGACACATAAGCAATTTTGCGTCATGAGAAATTGACACATAATCAAAATATTAAAATTGATGAACCAATCAAAACAAAATATTAATACACATCACATTTTTTCAAATTTATGTATAAACTTATATATATATATATATTATGTCTTTTCGGATCTTTCTTTTACTTAATATGTCAAAATAAAATTAATAGAAAAATACGATTTAGAGACAAAAATTTTTTTAATATGAACTATATAGACATGTATTCACATAAATGCAAAGAAATGTATATACTATTTTTTTTAAATATTTTATAGCAATCATCCGATTTATTTTATTGCAGAAAAACCTTTGAACTCTTGTGTGTTTTCTATTGCAGTCTTCAATTAAATCATATATTATAAATAATTATAAATTATATTTTTGAAATTTAGATATCAAACTTCATTCAAAACTTAAAAATTATATTATTAAATCATACGAAGCTAGAAAATATATTTTGTTAATGTTTATTGGATCATAAATAAAAAATAAGATAGAAGTCTGAAAAAATTACAATTTTAGTATAAGTCTTGTACATTATAAAAATGGTTATGCGGTTGACAAATTATGATTTCTATGGTTAATAGATTTTGTAAATTAATTTTTAAATGTAATGTTTGTTTTTATTGTATATTAGCACAAACTATAAAGATTTAAAGTTCATAATATTTTGCCCTATAAAATGTCTAACATTTATGAAGTACCTTTGATATAAATTAAGTTATTTTAAAATTTTCTATGTTTTAATACTTACCGATAAAATTTTAGTTTATTGCGAATTTCATTTTTGATATATATGTTATTAAAGATGCATATATAATGAAAGGAACATGATTTTTTATGTTTTATACAAATTTATATATACTTTTGCTATGCTTTTAGCCCGCAACATCGTACGGTTATATACCTAGTAATATTAAAGTCTCTCCATTTGATGACACAAAAGCATTTTTGTGTTTAGAGAGATCAATACATCATCAGAAATTTTTTTTTTATAAAGTCTTTCCATTAGCTTAAGAGGCTGATTGTTTAAGGTTGTGGAGACTTCTGCATTATTTTAAAGTCTTTAAAGTTATTATTTTTCCAATCACAATTTAGAGCATGTTTATTGGGGAGAACCCCATTTGGGGTTCTTAACATTAAATTATTAATAAAATAAAAGAGAGAGAGAGAAAGAGGGAGAGAGATGAAGAGAGATAGAGAGAAAAGAGAAGAACCTTGTTAAGAGTTGGTTCTTACACAAGGATTTTAAGAACCAACTCTTAGCATTTTGTTTTTTTTTTAATTAAAAAATGTGCTAAGAACCCCTCTAAGAGCCCCCAATAAACATGCTCTTAAATGTTAAGAACCCCTTGAAAAAGGCTCTTAAATCTCTTACTTAAGAGCATTTCTCAAAGGGTTCTTAACATTTAAGAACCCTTAAGATTTAAATATAGATTTTTTTGTAAGAACCCATGATTTAAAACCCCCATTGAACATGCTCATAACTCTCATAAAATCACTCAAAGCTCCTTAATTTTCTCACAGTTCAACTTCTCTTTTATCTCTTTAACCATTTGTTTTTTCCTACAGTCAAGTTTACGTGACTTTTATTCTTTTTTAAAAGTCACAGTTTTAAAAGTTAAAACCTATATATTTTTTAAATAATTTAACAATAACAACCAATTTCAAAAGTTCTAAACAATCATCCCCTAAGAAACTTGTTGATCTTTATATAATATGTTTTCTAGACCAAAAGGAATGAAATTAAAACATATCGAGGAAATTTTTCGTAATGGTTTCTTGGCTATCTTATCTACGGCTTGGTTTGCGTATCTTGGAACCCAACTGAATGTTATATCTTGAAAGCGTTCCCATCAAAGTTCAACGTCTTGGTTCAAATTGTATAAACCAAAGTGAACTTGAAGGCGCTGTAAGATGTTTACCAAAGTCTTAATATCTCCATCAAATATGCATTTTTGATATTCTGTTATCTAGACTTGTTGCATAGCAATGAGTAATGCTT
The DNA here is from genome assembly GCA_900406275.1 of Anastatica hierochuntica. NCBI lineage: Eukaryota > Viridiplantae > Streptophyta > Magnoliopsida > Brassicales > Brassicaceae > Anastatica > Anastatica hierochuntica. The sequence continues at coordinate 12,498 of OVAN01013407.1, forward strand.
GCATCTCCAATTCAAACGAGTTTTGAGTAGGCTTTCTGATGCAGCACAGTTGGTGCTAGAAGCTGAATTGGAGCTCAGCTCAAGTGATGATGAAGTGGAAGATGAAGTCAAATCAAGTTCAAGTCCGGAATCACTCGAACCTCCCAAAGGACCAATGACAAGATCACAAACCCGGAGACTTGAAGAGAGACTTCAGGCTTTGGTTATCACCAAGCCAATTTCGATGGAAGCTGGTTTGGATCAGCAAAATTATCAGACTTTTAATTATTCGGNGGATCAGCAAAATTATCAGACTTTTAATTATTCGGTTTTAGTCGGTTTAAATTAAGTTATTAGATTAGGATTTGGGTTTTAATTAATTTTGGGT
>OVAN01013408.1:0-12864 GCA_900406275.1 Anastatica hierochuntica
CGTTAATCAAATGCTATAATAGACCTCATAATATCTATAATAGCAGTTCGCAAAACCGTGCTATCGTAATGTGCTATCAATGCTCAGATTTTTTGTAGTGTGTTTTCCCTTTTATTATGCACTTTTACAGACTTTTAGAGAGCATAGATTGATTCTGTAACCTAGGGAGAAGAAGCATCTTTGTACTTCGATCTGAGAAGCTTTCAAAATCCTTTTACTCTTGTTTTTGTTAAATACAATCATGTCTCTCTTGAATTTGATCTGTGTTTTTGCAATTATCATGAGTGAGTAGTCTGATTGTTGGGTTTAGGATTCTCGCATATGGATTCATGAATTGTTGATGTAGAATTGCATGATTAGGAATTTAATCATATTGATCTTCATCTCTGATTGATCGTAATGCATGTAATTGAACTAATCACTTAGTTTCTGATCTTAGGTAATTTAGCGCCTGGAAAGTGTTTGTTTAAATGCCTAAAAGAGTCTTAGATGAGCAATTCTTCTTAAGCCAATGGAAGTTGATGTTTAAGTGAATTGTGAACATATCAAACCTGTTAGTAATGCATGATTAAAAATCGAGAGTCAACGAAAGTTAGTCTCGAGATTTTTAATACATAGGGAGCTGATACTACAGAAGTAGATCAATTCTTCATTAGCGTTTGAGTTCAAGACGGTTTAAAACCTGTTCCATAGTCTATAATTTGAATCAACAATGAATTTTTTCCCTGAGAATACCTGTTGTCCAACACTTCTTTGATTGATTTACAACCCCATCGTTGCTGCCTGCGTTTCGTTGCTTTCTTAATTTCGTTATTTGCATCATCTCAAAAGACATCTTTTTAGTTTTAGCTCGCTGTTTGATTCTACATTCTTTGTGCTACCATTGGTCTCTGTGGATTTGATCCCAAACCACTACAACATACTTCTGTGCGCTTGCAGTGTTTTCTCAGGCAAAAACCTGAGTTATCAGTAATCCTAGGTATGTGCCCATACCCCCTTCCTGCAATATTCCTAGGGTTGATTTGATGACTGATTTTGCAGATGTCGGAATATCATTTCCGAACATCACTGATGATTTTGCAAGGTTAATCTTTTGTCTTGAAACTTTGCCACAAGAGCGGATGATATCAATAATTTCCTTGCTTTGTGACTCATCAGCACGACCGAAAAAAGACTATCATCTGCGAAGAGAAGGTGTGACACCGAGGAACCGGCATGGGAGATTTTGATGCCATGTATCCTCTCCCTCCTTTTCAACATCTTTTAATTGTGCGACCAGAGCTTATGTACATAGTATAAAAAGATATGGGGATATTGGGTCTCCTTGTCTGATGCCCCGAGTTGGCTGTATGTGGCCTTTGGGGGCACCATTCAGTAGGACTCGATATGACACCGTGGTAATACAACTCATAACCCATTCTACCCATCAGTTGTTAAATCCCAACCTGAGCATAAGGGCTCTTAGAAACCCTCATTCCACTCGATCACACACCTTGCTCAAATCAGTCTTGATTGCCATGAACTTTTTCCGACAAGCCGGATTGGATCTCAAGGCATGAAAGTTTTCTTGCGCAACGAGGATGTTATCCATAATTAATCTATTAGTCACAAAGGCTGATTGTGTCTCGGAAATCAATTCCGGAAGAAATTTGTTTAGTCGACGACTAAGAATTTTGGATATTACTTTATATCCTACGTTACATAAACTAATAGGTCTGAATCCGGCCATTTCACTTGGTCTATCTATTTTTGGAATCAGAAAAATATTAGTTTCATTAAGCTTTCTTTCAAACTTTCCTGTATCGAAGAAAGTATTCATCATACTGATGAGATCTTTGCATATTACATCCCAAAATTGTTGGTAAAAGAGGCCAGTCATCCCATCCGGGGGCCATGGGCTTTTTCGGATTTTATTGAAAATAAGGCTTCCTTTATTTCTTCCTCGTAGAACTCCTTTGTCAAAGTCTCATTCATTCTCTCTGTAACCTTCAACCGAATATTTTTTAGTACTCGATCATATTCTCTCAAATTTGAGGAGGAAAATAATTCTTTAAAATAATCCATCGCCACTCGTTCGATTCCAGCTGCGTTATCTATCCATAGTCCATCCTGGTTTTTTAACCCCACAATCCGATTCCTGACTCTTCTTTGTTTGGTTGAGGCATGAAAGAATTTTGTATTCTTATCCCATTCCTTCTGCCAATTAATCATGCTTTTATGCCTCCAGAGTGCTTCTTCTTCAAGGAATGCTTTGTTTAATTCATCTTTTAATACCTTCAATGTTTCATAAGAAGTGTTTTCGTCAGGTTGGGATTGATCAATGCGGTCTTTGAGTTCTTCTATGAGTTTTTCCGTATTCGAAATGGCGCCTTTCATCCAGATTGAAATGGCATGACGACAATTGTGGATACGACGGGTCAAAGGTTTTAACGAATCTGACATATTCGTGCTCCAACATTTTGCTAAGGCTTCTTTTAACCCAAGTTTACCTATCCACCGTTTATCAAACATGAAGGATCTCCCAATTTTTTGGGGAATTTTTTGAATGTTGGCCACTAGTGGTCTGTGGTCCGAACCCCACATCTTTAAGTACTCAATGATAGTGTATGGAAAAAGACTATGTCAATTTTCATTTCCCATAGCTCTATCGAGTCTGCACTTTACCATCCCATTCTTCCATTTTCCTGCCCACGACATAAAATTCCCTTTGTGGGGGTGGGGGGGGGGAATTCAATCAAACCGCAGCAGTTGATCATCGTATGGAATGGGAGAAAGGATGCTTCTGATCTACGTTGTCCGCCACGTTTTTCATGGTTTCCTATAATTTCATTAAAGTCTCCAATAGTAAACGACGCCCCACGTCTAGTAGTGGCTATACGGGTAATACGTTCCCAAACATTTCCTCGGTATTCAATCACCAGATCTCCTTAAACGAAAGTCAAATATACTTGATTTCCATCAATAATTATTTCAACATCTATTAAACGTTTTGTCATACTTAGTACAAGAACCAGAAAATCCTTGGAGTAAAATAACGCAAGACCTCCACTCAGACCGATTGGGTCCATAGTAAGCAAACTATCAAACCCAAGTGAGACTTGGAGGTTTTGTAAGAACATCCGATTGTTCTTAGTTTCCGAAAGAAATAAAAAAACCTGGAGAATACAACCGGCACATCTCTTCTAGTCGACGGGTTGTAGCTTTAGCACCCGTCCCTTGACAATTACACGCAAATCATTTAATCGGACTGGGTGGATTCTGGAACCCCACCAGACCTATCATTAAAGGATTAATTTTGAGGCTGATAAATAAAAACTCTTCATATTGAGGGACCATTGGTTTACTTGAATATGACATCTTACTCAGTGAATTTTTTGCTTTATCGGTTAGCAAATTCTTTAGAGAACTTCGTCCATAAAAAAATTTTCATTTACTTGACGCAAAGCGAGAAAAATTCGGTAGGGTTTTGGAAAGTTTAAACTCTTGCCCCAGGTACATCTTTTGGAGTGATTGCTTCTTTAGGAGTTTTGTAGTACTGGTTATTGAAAAATTACTCTCCATAAAAGAGGAATTATAAGTAATTCAACTTATACAATCAATATATGAGATCTTCATATCCGAATCTAATAATTTGGATACTTCAAAGTGATGTTTAATTGGGCCTGAAACAAATGTATAGAATCCACATAAGAAAATTAAATGGTTTGAAAGTAATCGATAAGAGGACATAAGGAAAACGTCAAAGAAGGATAAGTGGGAAAGAAGACGAGGAATAAAGAGGTTGCTGAGCTGGGGATGTGATTGTGCGGCAACTTAAATGATTCATTTACCACCTTCCACAACACTCTTTTAAGTTTTTCTCAAAAAACAATATCATCTCTAATATCATTGGCACAATCTGGTATAATCGGGCGCTGTTTTATATCATCAACGTATCAAATAAACTTTTTATCGGTCAATAATCCTAAAGATGAGATTTTCCGGAAATTAGTTACCAAAATGTAATAAGATTGTTAACAACCATTTAGATGATCATTGCATTATAATTACGGAGTTTTCTACTACCGGTTCACTAACCAACCAGGTTTTATCAGAACATCCCGTTACTGACTTTGATTCACCCAGCCGCCGATAACACTGCCAACAACAACAACTACAAAATTTGAATTCGTATATACCAAAATACAGATTTATGATTGTTGAAAAAATCACATACAACGCATGCTTTTGTATCAAGAGGTGTCGTCATAGGCGGCAAAGACTAACCTTGTAACACACAATTGTATCATCAGGGCACAATTGTATCTTGTAACCTTGTAACTCTTCTTGTTGTTGAAACCTTGAAACACCACGAGGGCAGCTCCGTAGGTGGTGTCGGTCGACGGTGAGATCTGTTTGGCGGCGGAGATGGCGTATGTCCGAGAGCCATAGGCAGCGCCGGGAGAGAAAGAGGGTCCAATCTCCAAAATAAGCTGTGGTAGATCTTCGATTTCAAAACATTATCAGAGAGGCACCCGATCTGTCGGGGCTGGCTAAGTAGCCAGATCTGAGATGACGCGACGGCTGAGGGAAGGAGAGCAACGGTGGTTATGTCTGAGGAGAGACGGCGGACGAGGCGGAGGAGCCAAACTCGAGCTTTGAAGCACCTGAGATGTTCATCTTCTCTACAATTTTCACTAAATCTCTCGTCGCTTCCACCACCGCATCTCTCTCTTCTCCGATCTTCCCCACCTCTTTCATCGCCGTCTCACAAATGACGGTTTCAAACCGGTTATCGAAATTACGGTTTGGTTTGTAATTTCACATTTACCAGTGACGAAACTTAACCGCTTTGCTTATTGTTGAGATAAGAAAGTGTCCCACATCGAATAGCACACAATGCTTCTGAGTGGTTTAAATAAAGAAGTCTCTGAGACTGACAACAAAGGAGTGGGATCTGTGGGAGTCTGCTTATCAAAATCTAAACCCTAAACCGCCCTATCACTATAGGGTTACTAGTTGTTGGGGGTCTTTGGCCGGCGTTTCCCCCGAAATCTAACTAACAAAACGCCGATGGATCTATAAGAGACTCAGGCTGGGTAGGTTCGTCAGGTGGTACCGTTGAAACTATGGTTAGTGTCTACGGTTAACCGTATCCTCGTCTACCCTCTCACTCCACAACTTTTTCGCAAAATATTTTAATTTTGTCTTTGTTTGATTTTAAAATAAATCAAATTTATTGAGAATTTTAAAATAATATTTTTAATCTTTTTTAATATATGTTTTTCTTTAAAATTTCGTTTTTATTAATTTTCATTTTAAAAAAAAATTAGTTGATTTTTTTCTTTTCTATGTTTTTTAATCTTTTAATTGATTAAAATTTGATCAAAAGTATTCGTGTAATTATGTACACCAACTTTTAATCTCAAACAAAATCACGTCGCAAATAAATATAAGATAACTAGATAACCAATTAATTAGGACATGTGTTTTCGCTGATGCGTCACTATTTAGATTCAAAATCATATATTAAGTAAATAATATTTATTATTAAATTTTAATATATATATATACATACATACATATATACATACATATAACCAATTAATTAAGAAATTGCTTTATCCTATATATAGTGATCGAGTTATGATTTTAGGTTTGTGAGAGTTGATGAGAGCTTAAGTTTTGAAAGATTTTCTTAAGCTAATAAATTTAAGTTTTGTTTTGATCTTCGGTTCTTTGTTTTTAAAACTCTAGAGGGACAGCCTCTTAAAGTATTTGGGAGATGATGCTCTCCAAAGAATGAGTATTGACCTAAAGATAAAATTTGCTGACTTGAGAAGATGTGATAATTGGAGACTAATTCAAAATAGATTGGAAAAACAAGTCATTCTACTGTCTTACATGTCAATGTTATCACTAATTGATACGTTCGACTCCTATGAATGGTGGAGTAGCGATCAGGGCGTGCTTACGCTTAAGTAAAAAAAGCATTAGCAAACTAGGCGAGTATCCCGTACTACGTGCGGGTTTCTATTTATACATCAGTGAATTGTTTTGTTTAAAGCATGAGATGTTCTATATCACCTCTTGTACAAATTAACCTGTTAAACACTCTTAATGATACAAATAAAAACTAATAATTTGTTGATGATTTAATGCAAGGGTTACCTTATTTGCAAAGCAGAAATTTATTTTAAACATTGGTATGACTCTTCTTACACATATGAATCATTCTATGCACTACCTTTCATCATCTTTTGCCCATAAGATATCATTATACAACAATTCTATTATCAAGCTAAACAATTAAAATTTAGTCAAAAGAATATAATCATAAACAAATTTAGAATTTCAAGTCTTGCGAAATAAAATCAAGACTTGATTTCTCAATCGCACAATCTCAACTACACAATCTCAATTGTATAGAAGAATACTCCAAACTCTACCCATCCACAAACAAGATGAAGTACAAAGATAACAAATCTATTACTCTTGAATTTATGACTTTTTTAAAATTAATCTCGACTACAATTTTTATTTTATACAAGATGAAGGATACTCCAAGTCCTACCCATAAACTAAAAAAAATGAAGTACAAAAATAACAGTTCTTTTATTTTATTTTAAACAAATATAAAAGTTGCCTTAAGCCCCTTGATACCTTAGCATGACACTAGTAGCGATGACCAAAAGGCAGCAAACTCAACCATCACAATCAGAAACAGAGCTTCTTCGATTAGGGAATTTTTCTAAAAGGAGCTTCTACTATGGCTTTTCAGAGAAGAAGAGGATAAGCAAAACCTATCAACAAACGACGATGGTATCGTGATGTTTTCTTCATCAATCTACACAATACGGTTGGGGATTAATAGTTTCTAAAACAACGGAATTTCTAGTTTGATTCCAACAACACTAGTTCAATCTGGTTCACTTAACTATTAAAGTTTCATTTGGACTGAAATCGTTATTAAACTGGACTTTTATATGGGGTTATGCAAAACTTTTTTTTCTCTACTATTTTAAATAGAAAACTTTAAGCAAAAAAAAGAGAGGAAAGTTAGACATTAGAAGTTGGGTTAAACAACGACTAATGTATTTTTAAATATTTATATAAGTCATTAAATACTGAACATATTTTAAATTTTATATTAAACATATTTATAAAATATTAAATTTAATTAATAGTTTCACTATTGTCAAAATTTTTTTATCTAACTACATCAATAAGTCACAATTGACCAATTTAGCTTACTGAGTAGTTTTACTATTGTCCGTTAACAGTTGATTTTTTTTTCTTTTTTTTTTTGGTCACAACAGTTGATTTTTGATATGAGCAATTTGGTTTACTCAAGAAAAGTTGAATATTTATATGGCTCGTTTTAAGAGTTTGAAATCTTTTTAGCTTAAGTTAAAAATTAGAGATTTTTCACATTTTCTTGATTTAATTTTATTTATAAAAAAATTGTGTTGGCCAAAATGTTATTTCGAAAAATATAGCCAAACTATAATCTTTTATTTTCATCTATATCATTTGTAATCATAAATTAAAATCTTAATTTGACGAGGATATAATAACACATTCGAGTAAAAAACTTACATAATTTACTTAAATTTAAAATAATATTTATGAATAAATATATTGTATTAGTTTTAAAATTTTCTTATTTTAGAAATTAAGAGCTTTAAATTGGTTACTATAAGCATTTGTTGTCAAAATGATTCTATAGTTTTTTAAAGTTAGTTATTATAATATCAACCAACTTTTTAAAGCTACAAATAAAATATGAAGATGCTAATATTCGCTTAAACATTGGTAATACAATATTGTAAACTTTTAAGTTTAAGAAATTTAGCAAACAAGATTATCAAGATATTATGAAAATATTTTAGAAAGATAATTTTTGCAATAAAAATTAGATAATTGTCCAAAACATCGTGGTCCAATGGTAAATACGGGCTCGTATGGTAAACATCATGCGAGTTCGAACCCTACCAAAGGGAAATACCTCACGTTTGTCTCTGGACATTCCTTGCTTCCGACTGATTTGAATACCCGGGGAGAGAGTCTATCCGTGGACCGCACCTCTTCAGAGGAGTAGTTTGGATCGGTTAAAGCATGTATATGCCTCTGAGTTATATAAAAAGGTTAGATAATCGATAAAAAAAAACAGTTATCAATACATTTTGGTTATCAAATAAATTGCACAAATATAGAGAATACTACAAAAATAGCCATTTTTATTTTACTAATTACGTAAAGTAAGAAACTTTAGTTTTTGTTACTAAAAGTATATTACATAAATATAAATATAAGAAACTTATTAAAAGTAATTATATTTATTTATAATAATTTTTATTTAAAGTATGATTACATAGTTATTTATGTTACAAACATACCGAAAAACCTCGATTATCAAATTTGTCCAGAAAAGCCAGAACTTTTAAATTAGTCATTTAAATCTCCAACTTTAGATTTGTGTCATTTATGTTAACCATTGACTTTTATTGGGACCACAACGGCTCAATCAACATAGATTTAACACTAAATTAGCTTCAATTTAAAAGTTAAGGACTTAACAGGCTCGTTTTAAAGTTGAAAAAGTTTTGACAGGTTTTGACCTAAACTTATAAGTTGCATAGTTTTTAGCAGTTTTTGTTTTCATTAATGTGCATTTCTGTCATTATATATTTATATTTTTTGACACAAAAGACTATTCTATTACTCAAATTTGAGGTGGTGCAGCAAGCCACACTGGAATAGAACAACTAACAAACGAAAAAATAGCAATCTGAAGTCTAGCTAACCGAGCTAAAAGGTCTGCTTTTGAATTTGACACTCGTGGAATAAAAGATAACTTGAAAAGCGGAAAAGCATTCTTCTCTGTCTCAAACTCTTGTAGCTCTATCGCAAATTTTGGCCAATCATCGGGATTCGCAATCATACTAATAACATCCCTACTATCAATGCCAAACTCCTGAACCTCTGAATGAGCCGCCATGCTCTACATCACCCAAATCAAAGCTTCAATCCCTGAGTGGAGAGATGACATCCTCCAAACCTGATCGCTATCCCAACAGGGGTGCCATCTCCATTGGCATCAAATAAAGACCATCCCATTCCACTATGAATGTTTGATAACTTCCAGGAGCTATCTACTAAGCAAATATTACGCAAACATATGGTTTGCGTGTGTGTGTCCCGCGTCTCCAAAGTATTTGGCGAATCATAAGCCGCCCCCCACGCCCACCATTCAGAAAACGTCTGGAGCCTCTCTCGTAATCGCTTGGAAAAGTCTCTCATTGCGTGTCTTCCATATAAACCATGGTATTCATGGGTAGGATTCATGTTCTTCCATACTCTCACCATCATTTCTCCAGAAAAATAAGCCATGTTGCTATACACATTGGATGTTGGGAAAACCCCTGGCTCTAGCATGGAAGGAACTAAAGCCCACACCTGAAGCGCTGAAGGACACTCAAAAAAGCGTGAAAGACAGATTCCTCAGGAACTCCACAGCGCGGATTAAGGTTCTCACAATTTATCCCTCGTCTCACTAAGTTATGAGTCCTAACCAGGTAGCCGGACAACATTTGCCACATAAGATGATGAATCTTGTGCGGAGCATCAACCTTTCACACATAAATCTTGAGGGCATTGAGACTCGGTTCCTCAAATCTCACCTCCTCCGAGGTTATTTCTCGCGCAACCTTGTACCCAAAACGAACTGTATACTGACCAGATTTAGTAAGCTGTCAGCAGAAATCATCCATATGGAATGATTGTGCAATTGGTAAGCTCCTGATTGGGGGAATATCACATGGCTCCACGAACTGTTCTAGTATCTGAGATCCCATTGTTTCGAACTTCGATCAATAAAATCACTGGCAACCATCAACGAATTTGCCAATGGGACTCGTGCGCTTGTTGGCCTAGCAGGTCTTATCGAGATCCAGGGATCCTCCCACACTCTAGTAGTAAGACTAGAGAAAATCTTCTTTCGTAGCCCATGGAGAATCAGAGGCTTGGAAGGCAGAATGCTCCGCCACCCATAAGAAGGACTGTCAGAGTCAGGGGCTTGTTGCGGAGTAGAATATTTATAGTACCGCCCTCTGAGGACCCTTGCTAAAAGAGAATTCGGGTATATAATGAAACACCACAACTATTTAGTCAAAAGAGCTAAATTAAACTCATGGAGGATGCGGAACCCTAACCCCCCCTTCCGTCTTTGAAACCCAGAACTTATCCCAAGTCGCCCAGTGAATACCCCAACGAGGAGGGTCTGAACTCCACCGGTATCTCGTTATCGCACTCGTAATCTAGTTGCAAGTATCAAGGGGCAGGAGGACACTGGACATGACATAAGTCGGTAAGGCCAGCGCGATCGCTTTAATCAATATTTGTGTTTGAGCTCTAACATTATATATATGCGCTCATATTTGTATTTGAGTTCTTTGAGTTTTAGTCCTCGATAGTGTATAAATGTATTGACTACACTTGGACATTCAACTCTTCGGTTCTATTGGTCGATTTTTTTATGTTTTTAAAAATTAGAACTATTCAGTTCTCAAAATATTTCGGCTCGTTTTCGGTTGAGTTTGGCTTTAGTCCCGATTAAATTAACTAACAATTTGGGTACTTATATATGAATATGTTTGGATTCTTTTTAGTTATTTTCGAGTATTTTGAATACATTGTTAGACATTGTCTGTTTTTTTTTGGATATTTTAAATATTTTTTGTTTTTTCAGTTAGTCGATATGTTTCTGTCCGGTTCAATTGCATTCAAAGTTTTTTGCTCTTGAAAATTGGAACCCTACAAATACTTTCTCAAACCGAATTTTTCTTTCGATATTTTTCAACTCTTTCGACTTTAGGATTCTAACTAATCCATCCTTTATGGACTATCAAGGTCAATAGCGTAAAAGCAGCATGTGCACATGGAATAATAGTCCCAATAAAAATCTGTAAATGTAGTGCGAGGGACATAGACCGACCAAAAGTTTGGGATATCAATGTCAATAACTCTAGTAACATACAAGGACCATATAATATACTACTAAACTAGTAATATGTAGTAAATAATAAATATGCAGGTTGCATTTATCTCTCGGTAACCTATTGCGGTGGCAACTGGGAATTCCTAGGATCCCCGAAACTAGAAAAACAATAATGGCCTCAAAAACTAACTAACGTATTATACGTTAATTCAAAAAAAAAAAACGTTATGAAGCTTTTAGGGTTTTCTTCACCAATCTAATTTTTTAGGTTTTAGGACTTCATTTTTTTTTATTTATTTTGGTTTATCAACAGCAATTATATTTTTGACTTAGAGAATTTGACATTAGAAGGCCGAAATCTCTTTCTCATTCATAGGATAAAATGATTCTAAAAGTGGAGTTGGATTTGTAAAAAAGTTGTAGTTATATGTTAAACATTACATTCGACCTATTTGATAAATTTGTTATTTTAGAAGTTTTATTCTAATTTTTATCCATATCAACAAAAAACTTGTTTGACACTTTACCAATTTATTTATTATATATAAATATTATCCATATGTGACTGATCAGAAATTTAACATATACTAGAGTTTGATCCGCGCAACTGCGCAAGTGTTTTCTTAATTTTTATGTATTTTATGATTGATCATGTTTAAATTTTTTGAGTATCAGGTTCCGGATTTTTGATTATATTGAGTTTCGGGTTCGGATTTTAGGTTCAAGTTTTTTAGATTTTTCGTGACTTGAATTTCGTGTTCGGGTTTAGGTTTGAGATTTTCGGGTTTTTCGGATACCTGTACAGGTTCAGGTACGGTTTGATTTGGATAATATTCTATATCTGAAATACCGTGAAACTAAATTCGTTGGAGTATTTCTTTATTTAAAAATATCATATGACTAAACTTAAATTTTTATAGTTTATATAAATATATTTTATAGCTATATTTTTAATGTGTTTGAGAATTTTTTTAATTTTTGAATGAGTAATTAGAGTCAGTTTTATTTCTTTTAATTCATTAGATACGTTAGATACATTTAATAAGATTTCTAAGACACATTCAATTAAAAAAATTACACATAAAAAAGTTTAAATATTTCTCTTTTAACATATAAGATTTTCACATAAATAATCAACGCATCAATTTAAAAGTAAAAAGAGCAAGTGAGCCAGTGATTGCACCACCTCTATTATCATCTCACGAAATCAGGGTTTAAATCTTGCATATGCCTCTAATAAGAGGAATTATTTGCCATTAGACTACCAAAAATATCAATTTAAAAGTAGATTTAATGCTTATGTTCATAAAGTGTTAATTTAAGACCATTAGCATTGGTGGATCTTTTGATGAGTTTTTCACCAAAAAAAGTTTGAAAAATGTAAAAGAGAGAAGACAAATACTTAGGAGAGAGGGGAGATAGTTTATCGTTTGAGACTTATGAATTTTTAAAACTCAAATAACACTTGGCATCTTTTTAATGGTTCGCATAATTAAAATTAAAAAGTAATAATATAACTAAGAGTTAATTTGTCACATAATAAAATATCCATATTTAATTTTTAGCGTGTAAAAACTATGTAATCTTTTAGAACCAAAAAAGAAAAAAGTTGGAGGTAATTTTTGTTAAAATATTTTTTAGACTGTTTTTTTTTTGTGCTAATAAAGGTTTTTTCTTGTTACAGGATGCAATTTTTCTATAATGAAATTAATATTTTAGAGAGAGTTTAACCGTCTCTTACCAATATGATACTCTAACGCAACTAGATTAATAAGTATACTAGAGATTGATCTGCGTGACCTCACGAATGTTATTTAAGTTTTTCTATAAATTTTATGATGGGAGACTTACAAAAATACACCTTTGTATTGTCTGTTTTTCAAAAA
>OVAN01013409.1:0-12863 GCA_900406275.1 Anastatica hierochuntica
TGAATTCCTGAACATGTGATTAAGCGAGCAAAGTGTCTTTAACCAACGATACTTGATGTTACTGCGCTTTGTGAGCAAATCAATCTTGCTTAGAATGCATGATTAGGATTTGAAACTCAACGAAAGTTAGTGTCTAGGATCCTTTAGCATAGATAATTAGCGTTGCGACAGTAGGTTAGTTATAATNTGAAATGATTTCCCTGAGAACACCCTGGCCTAGCGTTTTTCTCTGATCGATTTACAACTCGTGTTTGCTTGCTTTCTTTTTTCGATTTCGTTATTGCATCCTTTTACTAAACTTTCTTTTCCGCCTTAGCCCGTATTTGATCTGAATATTTTTTGTATGACATTGTCTTTGTGGATTCGATACCCGAACCAGTACAACGTGCTTAACTGTACGCTTGCAGTGATTTCTTGGGTGAAAACCTGAGCCATCAAGTTTTCTGGCGCCGTNTGAAAGCACAAAAAAAGAAGAAAAAGAAAAGATTATTCAAATTAAAGAAAATACCTTAGGCATGTAATGATCCTAAGTTCTAAGACGACCTATTGGTCACCGGCAACGACGCCAGAAAACGTAACAGCTCATGTTTTCGCCTAAAAAAACACTGCAAGCGCACAGATAAGTATGTTGTACTGGTTCGGGATCGAATCCACAGAGACTAAAGGTAGCACGGAGAATTTCAGATCAAACGCGGGCTAAAGCGGAAAAGATGATTTGGTAAAGATGCAGTAAATTGAAAATTAAGAAGCAAAGAAAGCAAACAAATGACTATGAGTTGTAAATCAATCAAAGAAGAGCTGACCATTGGGTATTCTCAGGGAAACATTTCATTTTTGATTCGAATTGTTGATCAGGAAATAAGTTTTAAACTGTCTTGAACTCAAACACTAATGTAGAATTGATCTACTTTCGTAGTATCAATTCCCTATGTATTAGAAACCTTGAGACTAACTTCTGTTGACTCTAAAATTCTAATCATGCATTGTAAACAGATTTGATAGGTTCATAATTCACTTAAACATCAACTTCCATTGGCTTAAGATAAATTGCTCATTTAGGATTCATTCAAGAACTTAATCGAATACTTTCCAGGTGTTAAACAACCTAAGATCAGAAACTAAGTGATCAAGTTAATTTAAGCATTAAGAATAATCTTAGATGAAGATCCAATTGATTAAATCCCTAATCAAACAATTTTATGTCAACAATTCACGTAATCCCTATGCGAGAACCCTAAACCCAATAAACGAACTACTAGCTCATGATAATCTAACAAACACATATCAGATCAGAAAGAGACATGATTTTATTGAACAAAAACAAAGAAAGGGTTTCGAAAGCTAATCAGATTCGAAGTACAAAAGATGATTCTTCTCCCAAAGGTTACAAGTCTATCACTTGCTCTCAGAATCAGAAAAACACGGGTCTAGGTCTTTGATATGTAATCCGATTCTTGATATGTTGGTTTGGTTCTATAAAATTGGTCTACGAAATCGAGACAGGGATCGATCGATCCTGGACAGGGATCGATCGATCACGTTACTTCTGTCAGGATATTTCTTCTCTTCACAAACACTTCCTTTGATACTTGAAATATGTCCAAAATACGATCTTTCCGCACATTCAAGCTCGATACCTGTAAAAACACTAAAGAACATAAAACCGCTCCAGAGAGAGCCAAATACATACTAAAAACCATATATCTCTACTAAAAATTGTAGTAAAAACCTTTAAAATGTTAACACATCAATTCGTGAAGAAGCTGTCGAATAGGAACGTGCTACAACCTGTATAACAGAGGAGATTACAATACATGTTGCATACTGAGATAATAGCAATTCATCATGTTAAGGAGTCGATGATACTTGAGTTCTAAACCTCACTAAAAAATGGAGAGATTGTCGATGTAGTTTTGAATGAGGATAAGAACTCAATATGATATTATACACTTGGAGATGTAGAGGTCTGATGTAGTGTTTGTATCAGTCGAAAGTGTTATGGCGCCTGCTACAGAAGGGATGTTACAACAAGCTAGAGTTTTGTCACAGTGTCTGAGACACTAGATGATGCTACAGGAGCCCCGGGTGCAAGATGTGATAGGAGTGTATGTGGTAGTGGATGATGTCACAGAAGCATCTGAGGCAGTTGACGATACCATATGAGCTTCAACAGCAGGCAAAAATCTTTGGATAAGCATGAGATGAAAAACTTGTTTAGCTAAAAATATTCTCGGAGGTCAAGACTATTTATGAAGATTTAAAAGTATTTTCCTTAAAAGATTAAGCTTCCTAAATATGAGGAGAATATTTAGGAAGGAAGATCAAGAAGATATACTCAAAAATGAAATATCCTAAATATGAGGAGAATATTTAGAGAATATTCAAAAGGAGAAGATGTGAGATTATGTCTTCCTAGATTTGTGTCGATCTATCTCTTGTACATAAGTAGTTAGTCAAAGGCTTTGTATTTGGCATCACCTTAGAAAAAAAAGATCAATAACATATCAGTTTTTAGGATTTCGTGTATGGGAATACAAATTATAAGGGTTAAGGGTTTTTGAGGGGTTCTTGGATCTTGTATTCGATCCTTAGACGTGTGAAGCTAGTTATATTATGTTCGATATTTACTTATAAGTTCTTTTAGAAGAGTTTTAGTATATACACATTTATTTTTGTAGAGAAATTCCTCGTGTTACACTTTGTGTAGTATATCATGTGCAGCCGCTGTCACAAATCTTGTACTATTGCCTCATTTTGCACTTTCACTTAGTTTATCGACCTAAAATTCAAGCTATCAAAACTATAATTTTTTTAGACTTAGAGACAATGTTTATCTTTGTCTATGTACATATAGATTCATTCTATATGGTATATAAAGTATACAATATTCCTCATGGCATGTAATCGTAACAACTTATAACCCTCCCCTCTCTCCTCCCTGTACCTTCCTCACACAAAATATGTGTATGAAAAGAGAATTTATGTTTTTGAGTAATTAGTCTCTAACCCTAAACATCCAAAATGATCATGTTATGTTTTTTACATCCTTTTATGCATGAGTAGCGGCTGTTATGACATACCAGAGTTTGTATGTATGAGTGTTCGAGAAGAAAAATTTCACGATGCATGCACTATTCATGTAGACAATAAGTGATTTTCATGCGTACTGGATGTTTTCCGGGTTGGAAACGCAAGGAAGGTTATCTTGCTCGTATTGCTTCCATCGGAAATATGCATTTAGAAAACATGTTTGTTTGATTGTCATTGTCATTTTCTTCTTGTAAACCACCCATACATAAGAAACATAAGATTTTTTAGGAAGAACAAAGTTGTACATGTTCCTCCACCTGTTATCAATCTAGAGAAGAACTCAAGGCGATTATTGATCATTACAAGGTTTTTGATATAATAACTCATGGAGGCAATTGATATATTCCTTCTAATATGCTAGATGAGTACTTTGAACACCACAATTGGCATAAGAAAACGTCTCTTGAGAGCTTTCATACTGAAAAGACAATATATTGTCCCATAAGCTTCACATGATGCACTTCGAGAATAACTTATTTGAAAAAATCATTTAAACAATTTTAAATGTGCAATGAAAAACTGAAGACAACATAAGGTCACAATTAACTTGCATGATATTTTTCTAAGAAGTGAATTGCACATCATAAACAACGGAAAATGTGAGTTCCCATATTTACATTGTCATCAGTGGCAAAGTCAACGTTATTTTAACGGATGATATCAGACGTGATGTTTCCTGATGAATGAATTTCTAATATTTCATGATGTGTTGAGCGAGGAACTAAATTTTCACTTATGAAAATTCATCAATATCATGTGCTTATACAACAACTACTTCCTTTTGCTCCCGCAGAACTTCTATAAAAAATGTGGACGAATCGGTTGTTGGTACGAACGTAATATGAGTAATAATTGATGTTTATTTAAGACACTTTTGCACTATATAATTATATTACTCTATTTTTAATTTCAATTACAACTTATAAGCATTGAAGTGTTCTTTCGGGATCTTTGCATATGAATGTTGACAGAATATGTAATGAGCAATGAGATGTCAATATCCCGATAATATTTTGTAATTTGGAGAAGAATTTTCCTCCAACATTCTTTGAAATCATGAAACATCTTCCACATGAAGCGTCACTTGGCAGACATGTTCAGTTTAAGTGGATGTATTCGTTCGAACGCTTAATGAAGCATCTCAAAAGTAAGGTGAAAAATATTACAAAAGTAGAATTTTTATTGTCGCTGAAAGATTAACAAACCTCTTTTTATTTTTAATATTTTCTTCCAAAATTCTGTACAATGAAAAGAGCCCCTGAAAATATGATGATGGTGGTGTTGCCCCAACTTATGTACCGGAAAGTATTCCATATATATTTTGCCAAATCGGTCGTCTGAGTGGAAAATTAAAGGAATTTTGGTAGGGAGGCGATGAGGATTTTCGTTACGCAAATACATATATTGTCTTGAACTTCGATGAAGTTTGTCCTTTTGAAAGGTAAACGTCCTAAAGTTATATAATAATTAACTATGTCTATAAGAATTAGTGCTTGCAATATTAGTTATCTAATAATTAATTATGTGTCTAACATTATTTTGTTCGTCTATGTAGTTTATTTGTCAATCTATTCCGAGAAGCCACATAAGGATATACGAAGATGAAATCAACACAAGTAAAGCCCAACACTTTATCCTATGGCTAAAGAGACAAGTAAGTGGTTTTTACTACCAGATGAATACCGATTGATTACTAAGATAATAAATATATTTGTCATTATTTGATGTATGTATCTAATTAATTTATGTTTGGTGATAGTTACATGTAAATTAGAAAAGCTGAGCATATATAATTTGTTTCGTAGTTGCTTCAGTGGTCTCTTGCGAGAATGACAATGACACCCATATATTATACCAGTGGACACCCATATATTATACCAGTGGATGCATTAATACATACATAAATGGAAGAGATCGAAAACCATCAACTATGAAGTTTCATTCCTGGAGAGGGGGGGGGGGGGGGANTTACAAAAAACAACTAAAATTCAATTATATGATATTTTTAGTTAAAGTGTGTAATCTTTAAATGTGAGTGGTTTTATCCAACAATTGAAAAAGGTGTTTGGGTTAACATGTTTGGAGTTGTCCATGTTAATAAGGTATGAAGATACAATACGTTCAAACCGTTCATCTTAGCATCGCAAGTAGAGCAAATTAGGTTCATCCCTTATATTCTTGTGAAAAACACAAAGATCAAGTGGCTATTAGTAATAAAGGTTGCTAACATGGTAGGATAGTAGGAGATGAAGAATATGCCCTCCAACAAGATACATCTCTAGATCTACCAACACCAAATCAAAGCATTGATGATATTCTCTAGATCTACCATAAGACACATAATAAGATCTTACAAATAGAGATGAGTTTGCTAAATATGATTCGCAAGATGATGGTTCAGACAACAATGAAAGTGAATTAATGATTTTTGAGAACTCTTTTAACTAATGTTAAATATTTTCAAATTAAACTAATAGTTGTAGTCAGATTAAGTATTAATTAATGTAACTGTATTTTGATGAATATTTGGGAAATTCTTCCTATTTTTGAAATTATAATTTATTAATGATTATTCACAAAGCTGTCTCAGTTTTTAGAACGATTTTGTTATAAACACAAAGTCTATAAATATATGCATTGTGTTCCTTTCTTTCTCACTCCCTCATTCTTCAAGATTAAGATAAGTTTTTTACTTTTTCAATTCAATTATTTAATTATGTATGTTAGGTTTGGAATTTAAATTGTATATGTCGTATGATGCGATCATGGAAATCACAAAAGGAGTTCGATTCTGAACCAAATCATGAAGATAAGCTTGTAGCTAAAAAAAGAACCTGTAGTTGAAGATGAACTTGTCACTGAGGAGTACTTGAGTCGAAATGTAGAAACTATCAACTGAAACACCTTAATCAATTCAAGCCGAACCAAGTTCACAATGATTAGCGACTGAGCAAGTAACTCATGTGTACTCTTTTCTCTATGTCGGATTTTGTTTCAAAAGATTTTCTCGATAAGGTTTTTAACGAGGCCACGAGTTTAAGTACAAATCACTCATTCGTTAATCTCACACTACCACCAGCAAACGCATCAATTTTATTTAACCTTAGTATTTATTACGTTCAAACTCAGTTTATTTTTCTGCATTTATTCTTCTGGTTTTCGAGACTTGTTCATGCAAAATTTTTCCTCTTCTTCGCCTTCTATAAATTTTTGAAATTGTAAGAGGAACAACAATAACCCTGTTTATGAAAATTTTCTTTGAGTTTTATTACTCTTCTCGTGTGTATTATCCAGAAACAAATTTCGAGTTCGTGGTGCGTCATATTCAGCAATTCGATCTTAGGAATATCAAGGGTCTTTCTCAACCCTTGTGCGACCATTTGATCAACACCCTTTTGTTACGAAGCTTCACAGTGACAATACAACGAGGCTTATCCCTTTGCCAACGATTCTAGGGTGACGGTCCCAGCTGCGATCTCATTAAGTTGTGTCAGAGCCACTCTAGAACACGGTTGTATCGTTCTATCTCTTCTATTTTCGTTTCGGTTTTTTTTCTTCTAAAAAATATATTCTTATTCTTGAAATTTTCGAGCATGTTCTAGGGTGTTTTGCGAGTTTAGCTGGACAATTTCATGTCCTAGAAACTGTTTTAGGTTGTTCAAAGGTTTTAGATATCAAAGTGGTTGTGTTTTAAGTGAGTGAACAATATGTATTTGTTTAAAATGAGAAAACTGTTTAGTTCTGCATTTTTGGAGAAAATCTGAGAATTCTAAGTGTTTAGAAACGTTTTTTGCAATCTAAAACATGAATTATGGATGTTCATCTTAATTGAATCCATATTTGTTTGTGAAGGTAAATTTTAATTCAGTCTCCATTGTGGTTGTTTTCTCTCTCCAAATTTCTCTGCACTTAATCCTTGTTTGTTAAGTGTGTAACACAAAAGTTCGGGGACTATGGGAGAAAAAGAACTTTATTCTTACCAGAGTACATGCGATGAGAAGGATTATTACATGGTCGAGTTAGGGTCTGAAAGCGAAGAAGACAATGTTCGTAGAGAAGAATATGAGCCTAAGCCATCGGATATTACTCCATATTGTTTAGGCCTATATGTTTGGTATGAAGAAGAAGATGCATAACATGGAGAGCTAAATTTCCAGCAACCATCCATCACATGGAGCAGACCACATCAAACTTCTCGCACTATTAAATATATCAAAGGTTCATTCTTCTTATAAACAAACTGCTATTAAGCCTCAACTTTATGCGTTTTCAGGAGAAGGTAATTATCTCGAGTAAGAAAGAAATGTAGAGAAGGATGGATTATTTTATGTAGTCACCATCCTCACAGGTTGGGAGCAAGAAGAATAAGATCGCAAGTTCTACAAGAAGCCAATTGTCACCGGTTGGGAGAATTTGAAAGTGCTACTAAGGAAAAAGTAAGTACCCAAGAACAGGGATAAAAGTATGTTCACCAACAAAGAACTTAGCAACATGGTGGAGAAGATAATGGCTAAGAAGAAGCATATGACAAACACCGCACAAGAAATGTCATTACCTTCATATTCTAGACAAGAGCATTTGGACAAAGATCCATATAAACAAGAGAAGCTCGTAGATCAAGAATAAGTGCTTACTATGAACTTGAATCAGCTGTAAATTTTAAATTGTTGGATCACTATCATTACTATAGCCGATCAAACTAAGGTAGGTGATCAATTGGACCAAGCTCATTCAAATACTTCTTATGACATGATAACACACTTTTCTTGTCCAAAACAAGCTGAAAAAGGTACAAGTAAAAAGGAGAAATGTCCGGAAGCACCAATCTCAGAGGCGTGGGGATGATCATCACTTGAACCATGTGTACCGCGTGATCTATCTTCCAAGGAATTAATTTTCACAAATGATCCAATATTGGCAATATTTCACAACCGGTCAGAGTTTCAAATGTAGTGTTTTTAAAGTTTCTATTTCAATTATAATGCACTTGCTATGACCCATAAATGCTCAAAAAGGAACATGAACTTTGGAGAAGCATTCAGAACTCATAAAAGTTGAATGTATTCGAGGTTCAATTCAAAAGCTATACTGAACTGAATGGATTTGGATGTGCACTTAACAAATTGGGAATCAAAGAATAGCCTCTAGATTTGTTTCAATATCAATTCCTTCGTTAAGAGCCTAAAACCATGTGTGGAATTGGAGATTTCACTAAAAGAAATGAAGTAGTGGTTAAAGGATTAGGTGAAGAACTCATGTTTACTTCTCAGGAAAAACCGCCAGTTAAAATTAGCTTTCAACAAACTTCCAACCAAAGGACTCGAGGTAAATATCTAGACTCTAAGAAGCGAATGAAGCCTAACTTGCTTTGTAGTGGAACATGTCAAGATGTTTTCAGAACTAAATGTTTCCAAAAGAGGGATTATAAAGACGATCAAAAGTCAACAATGAATTCTTGGCTGAATCGGAGTGACAATAAGCTAAGCTTGTCAGTTGTCTAGGAGCCAGCTTTAATATAGGCTCGTTAAACGAAAGAAATTAAGCAATGTTGGGATAAAAATTGATCACGACGAAATCGATGCCTGAAAAGGACAACGGAAATGTTGTCTCTCTTTCGGGAACGAAATTCGTAAGAGGATTATCAATTCCGAGGCTCTTGCCATCTAGTTGGCCTCCTATAAACCAAACATCGACACCCCGCGTCTAGCCAATCACAGGCAATCGCTTCGCAAAGTCTAGTCACTCGCGAGCAACTAAATGCAAGAATATCAAAATCAATGCATGAGACTTCTGTATAACTCCTAAGAGATCTCAATAGACAAGTTTCTAAGCGATAAGAAGTCACCGTAAATGTCGGATAACTATGTCGCTTCGGAAACACGAACAAGGTCTACTCGCCCGTAGGCGACTAGACTCTTGGCAAGTCTAGTCGCCCAATGGGCGACTAGACTCTTGACACGTCTAGTTGCCCAACGGTTGACTAGACCACGTCCTCTCGATCATCTTCTCTTTTGACTCTTAGTTTGACTGTCTCTTGTTTTGTCTCGATTAGAGTTTCCGATAAAGTTTTGCGATAATAATTGTAAAGGCTTGTTCATTTCGTAAAATCTTTGTATCGATCATATAAAATGATAACGGTTAACTCGAACACCGATATTATCTTAACTATATGGTTGGTCTTATCATTTCGCGAAACCATCACCACGTAATCGTACGAAAAACGATTTCTCCGAAAGAAATCGTAAACGTCACTTCGTCGCAAAACGGTCCAGGAATGCCTTGAACGCGATAAAATTCAACTTATGATTCTGGAGGAGAATTGGCCCACCTATGTCAACGATTCACCCGAGTTCCGCGAAAGATAAATGGAAAACGCGATAAAGTTAAAGTTTGGAGATAAATATGGAAAAGTCGTGAAGATAAGGAATATTCTCGAAAAAATGAATATTTCCGCGGAAGGATATACTCAAATCTAGGGCGGAAAAGGAAACCAAACTAACCTATGAAGGCATATATAAGAGAGGCTAAGGAGAAGAACGAAGGGACACATAAATTTCTTCACAACTCACACTTCGAGCAATTAGGTATATTTTCGTTTTTTGTTAGCGAGCTGCGTCTCAACTAGGTTTACAAGTCTTAAACTGTTAGAATGAGGATACTCGCTGATAGCTCTTGCGGCCATGACTTATCAACTGTTGTGACGCTCAAACGCAAATTCAGAATAAGATCTCGATTGCTCAACTCTGTTTTTCGATTCTCTCTTTTCGTTATTATATTGTCGTATGTTATATCGTATTTTGATCTCTCGTTGTTTGGTTTAGCAGAAATCTGGGACCTCAAGAAAAGTTAGGGTTTCCTGGCTTTCCTTCGATTATGAAAATCGACTGTGCGAATTTTGGTTCCCACAGATTGGTGCTAGAAGGAGGGTACCTATTCCTTCAGGGTAGAAATCAATCTAATTCGCAACCGCAAAACGCTAGATAATATATGACTAGAGACAACCACAGCAATCAACCAGCTCGTGACGGTGATAGTGCCAATAACGACGCTGAAAACACTCCGGCGACGAACAACACCGCGATCAACGCTGACGCAAACACCGCGGCGTCGAGGAGATCAAAAAAAATTTGTCGACTCTCGAAAAGAAGTCGGCTGAACAAGACAAACTAACTAGATGTCTCGCTCAACAAGGTGAAACCCTAACCGTGAGGACTAGAACTATTCTTCCACATGGAGCTACTTGACTCCGCGAAAGAAGACTCGAGTTTACCACTCCGCTTGAAATACTCCAAACGCACAGGCAAATTCATTAGGACAAATCCCCGATGTAGTCACCCCTATCGCGGTGCAGAATGACGTGGAAGACCCTCCAAATCCGTGAAGGAAACGGAGGAAAACGAAGTCAATCGAATCGATCTAGACTTCAGCGATCAATCCGATTCACGGATGAAGATGCTGACATACACCCACGAAGGGTCAAGGGTCGCACAACTCGGAAAGACTCTCAGCTCAACGAACCCATGAGAGAATAAGAAGAAAATATCTTTTGGGTAGAGCAAGAGAAACAGGCCGAGGAGCAGGCCAGATCCATTCGCAGTACACGCCGACCGTCTCAAAAAAATACCAGCGACGATCTCGACGAGATTCACGATCTTCGTGACTACATCGCGAAAAACAGCAGCAGAGGTTAAAGCGGTAAAATCATAGATTCACCATGGGACCAGTGCCGCACCAGAGATCGATAGGCTCCTCGAATGGAGATCGATAGGCTCCATTCACTGCTCGCATAACCAACACCAGAGTCTCGGATTCCGGAAAGGTGAAAATTCCAATGTGTGACGGAACCTCCGATCTGAAAGCTCGCCTGCAGATTTTCTAGATCGCGATGGCGAGATCCAAGCTCAAGGAAGGCGAGAAAGACGGTTGTTTCTGCCATCTATTCGTCGAGCATCTCCAAGGGGCATCCCTCGAATGGTTCTCCTATCTAAAACGAAAGTCCATCGAAAGTTTCCGTCAACTCTTCTCGGAATTTTTCAAACAATACTCCATGTTTATGGACAGAGAAACCTTTGACGTCGATCTGTGGAGCCTGTCTCAAAGAGAAGATGAACCTTTCCAAGATCTCATGAACAAGTTCAAGATAGTAATGTCGAGAGTCAACGGGATCAGCGACAAGGTGGCAGTAGACGCGTTCATAAAAACCCTTTGGTACAAATCGAACTTCAGGAAGTGGATAGCTCTCGAAAAACCACGCACTATTCATGATGCACTTCATAAGGCTATGGAATTCATCATCATCGAAGAAGAGATGAAATTTCTATTGCAAAAACACAAACCAGCGAAGGCATCCTCGTAAGACTTAACCCCAGAACAGAAAGGGAAAAAGAAGATCCCTCGTAACGACAAGTATGTCCATCACGATGGAGAAGATGTTCGAGGGGCACATAACTCCACCATCAACTCCCCATATGAACAAGGCATGATGTTGGGGAAAACTTCAACGCGGAACACATCATATGACGGGAACACCTTCTGCGAATTCCACCAAACGAAAGGTCACTCCACTGCAGACTGCAATGTTCTCGGAGCGAGACTAACGGAAAAATTGCTCGCAAGGGAAATCTCGGACATAACCAGCGTAAAAGACCTCATACGCGATACATACCGCCAACCCAAGACCGATAAAGCACACCTAGGAGATGCCATGTATTAAGGAACTCATGCGGATGGAAAACACGGAAGGAGGCCTGACGACAAAGGCAATGACTCCAATCGCCGCAGAGTGAATATGATCATCAGAGGGTCGCAATACTTTCGCAACACCGTCTCATCGATAAAACCATATCACCGAAAGGCTGAGTCAAGTGCAAACTGACCTACGCCACTCGACACCGCAAGCGACATCGCAAGTGAAACCATTGTTTTCGAGGAATACGAGATTGTCGTAATCGACAAACCCCATAACGATCCCCTCGTGATCGACCTCGTCATAAGAGATCTTAAAGTCACCAAGATCATCATTGACACAAGAAGTACCGTCGATATCATCTTCCGCGATACCCTCAACAGGATGAACATCAACTTATCCGAGGTCACACCCGCACCAAAACAACTCACGAGTTTCTCCGAAATGACGTCAATGACTCTCGGATCGATCAAGCTTCTAGTGATGGCCAAAAAAATAACGAAAGTCGTCGATTTTGTGGTCATCGACCATCCTGCCATCTATAACATGATTATGGGAACACCATGGATAAAATTCATGAAGGCAGTCCCATCGACCTGCCACTTAGGCATTAAATTCACGACTCCCAACAGAATCACCGTAATCTGGGGATGCCAAAACAGTCACGACTCTGCTTCCTAGCCGAGTGATGTATTCGTATTTTATGGATTTTTACTATTGTTTTATTCGAAGAAAATAGTTTTTTAATATGTATTTGGTTCTTTTTGGAGTCTTTTGGTGTTGTTTAGTGTTTTTATAGGATTTAGGTTGCTTTGGAGAGAAACATAACAAATTGGGCCAAAAACAGATATTTGAAATGCAGAATCATGCTGAAGCATTAGAAGTTTTTCCCTATTTGACTGAATTTCCACCGTTGGATCGAGCTGCGTTTTTGATACAAGATAGCCACGTGAGTTAGCTTTACGTTAGAGGTGGTTTGAAGGAAATCCAACGGTTCAATCAAAAGTTATGGCCATTTTACTGAACACCTGTCATTCTGGCAACGAGGAGACGAATACGCAGAAATGAGTATCTTGGCAGAAGGACA
>OVAN01013410.1:0-12863 GCA_900406275.1 Anastatica hierochuntica
ATTGTTGTCTTTCTTTTTTGTTATAAGTTAACCACGATACTAAGGCTATGTTTGTTTGTTCATTCAACAGTTTCATCCAGATAGATCTTCTTAATCTGGATGATGCTTCCAAATGGATCATTTGAGTGATGTTCGTTTTCATTTTCTTCTGTTTATCTGGATGGATAATATAGATGACNTTCATTCAAATGTATACATTTCAATGATTGTAATACGAAAAACTTCAAATTGCTCTTGTTTTACTCTAAACATAGTTTTTTTTATCCTAATCGTGATTGTTTTTTTTAATTTTGATATTAAACAAATTAATTTTCATCTTTTATCCAAATTATATTCTGCACTAAAGAACTTTTACATTAATATTTTTCACATTCACAAAATTTCATTTTCATGAATTTCACCTAAACCATTATATTTCTCCGTTTTAGGCTTTTTAGTCAATTCGTGAGACGTTAATATTTGCTGGTAGCAAAAGATATATATATTATCTAAGTTCTTGTTCTTTTTCTTTTTGTATTTTCGATAGTAGACTGTGAAAAGAGAGAGAGAGATTGAGATAAAAGAGAAGACAGAAAAAGTGTATTGTGTACTTTTGGTCCTTCCAAGAACTGTAGTTAGCTCTTCTTATTTTTTGTTTCAGCTATAACAATTTTCGATTTTTGTTGTGTATAGTAGGACAATTTGATTGCTTAATCCAGAAATGGAAGGCATTTTGAAAGTTTTTGGAGTTGGTCCGAATTGTGCACATGCATGTTTTCATTTCAAATGGTTAATTCAGACGTTCCAGATTTATTGCATTTGTTGTATATGATGTGAGTTTTGCATTTTGATAGGAAAATAGAGTGCATGAGATTGTTGTCTTTCTTTTTTGTTATAAGTTAACCACGATACTAAGGCTATGTCCGTTTGTTCATTCAACAGTTTCATCCAGATGGATCTTCTTAATCTGGATGATGCTTCCAAATGGATCATTTGAGTGATGTTCGTTTCCTTTCTTCTGTTTATCTGGATGGATAATATAGATGACTCAGATAAATGCTATGTTCGTTTATTCATTCAAATGTATACATTTGAATGATTGTAATACGAAAAACTTCAAATTGCTCTTGTTTTACTCTAAACATAGTTTTTTTTTATCCTAATCGTGATTGTTTTTTTTATTTTGATATTAAACAAATTAATTTTCATCTTTTATCCAAATTATATTCTGCACTAAAGAACTTTTACATTAATATTTTTCACATTCACAAAATTTCATTTTCATGAATTTCACCTAGACCATTATATTTCTCTGTTTTAGGCTTTTTAGTCAATTCGTGAGACGTTAATATTTGCTGGTAGCAAAAGATATATATATATATATATATATATATATATATTATCTAAGTTCTTATTCTTTTTCTTTTTGTATTTTCGATAGTAGAATGTGAAAAGAGAGAGAGAGAGAGAGAGAGAGAGAGAGAGAGAGAGAGAGAGAGAGAGAGAGAGANTAAAAGAGAAGACAGAAAAAGTGTATTGTGTACTTTTGGTCTTTCCAGGAACTGTAGTTAGCTCTTCTTACTTTTTGTTTCAGCTATAACAATTTTTGATTTTTGTTGTGTATAGCGGGACAATTTGATTGCTTAATCCAGAAATGGAAGGCATTTTGAAAGTTTTTGTAACACTAGGAGTTGGTCCGTATTGTGCACATGCATGTTTTCATTTCAAATGGTTAATTCAGACGTTCCAGATTTATTGCATTTGTTGTATATGATGTGAGTTTTGCATTTTGATAGGAAAATAGAGTGCATGAGATTGTTGTCTTTCTTTTTTGTTATAAGTTAACCATGATACTGAGGCTATGTCCGTTTGTTCATTCAACAGTTTCATCGAGATGGATCTTCTTAATCTGGATGATGCTTCCAAATGGATAATTTGAGTGATGTTCGTTTTCATTTTCTTCTGTTTATCTGGATGGATTATATAGATGACTCAGATAAATGCTATGTTCGTTTATTCATTCAAATGTATACATTTGAATGATTGTAATACGAAAAACTTCAAATTGCTCTTGTTTTACTCCAAACATAGTATTTTTTTATCCTAATCGTGATTGTTTTTTTTTTATTTTGATATTAACCAAATTAATTTTTATCTTTTATCCAAATTATATTCTGCACTAAAGAACTTTTACATTAATATTTTTCACATTCACAAAATTTCATTTTCATGAATTTCACCGAGACCGAAAATTAATACTGGAGAAGGCGACAATCTCTCGAAGATTTTGGCTGGAAGAGTGTCAATTTTTTTGTTTAGATCTATGTTTGCGGTTTTTTCGAGAAAATGTGATTTTGTAGTGTTGGCGGAAAAAGATGATTATGCAATTTTGTGGAAAAATGTGATGCCGGCGATGTGATTGCCATGTGGGAGATGACCCGTGACTATCTGGTTTGTAACCATAAGGGATGGCAGCTTGCAGCTCTTGACGTCGCGTACCAACATGTCTTAACTATTAAGATGGCAATGAAGGGCGTAGCTTTCCCTTCCTTGATGGAGAACCTAGTTACTCTGGTGCTAATATTCCTCTCTTTTAGAGCCTCGAGGAATCTGTTGACGCTGATGTGATCCCCGAAGAAGTATAGAAGAATACTAATGAAGGTACCGCTACGCCAACGCTTTATTGTAACTAATGCTCTTTCCGGGAGCTTTAGTACTCCTGGCCCTTCGTGTCAAAACCCTTTTTTTTGTTTCTAGGCCTTGAGGCCTTTGAATATTGGGTCTTCGTGCCCCTTAAAGTATCTTTGCTTTTTCTAACTGTTTCTTCCCATTTGCACTTCTCATATAGTGTTTGTCTTTTGATAAACTTATCGTGCCAATATTGTACTTAATAGTTGACCATTGCTACGGATTTCGTGCTTAGGTGTACCTACTTGGTAGAGCGTTGGACTTTTTTGCCTTAGGTCTGATACCTTTGCATCGTGTGGACTTGAGAGCCTTCTCGTGGCGGATTGTTGGCTTGGAGAATCGTAGACTAAGGAGCCTAGGTCCCGGAGGCCTTATATCCATTCCGAACCTTGGTATCTCGGTTCAGTGCTTTGGTGAGTTGCGGACTCATGGGCGCACAACCTAGTTGGAACATTGACTCCTGCGCTCGTAGCTTTAGTGAGTCATGGACTCATGGGCACAAGGCCTGGTTGGAACCGTGGTTCCTGGGGTTGTAACCTTAGTGAGTCATGAACGCATCGGCATAAGGCCCTCGGGCACATATCCTGATTTGTACCATGGTTCCTGGGCTCCTACCCTTAGTGTTATGGACTCATGGGAGCAAAGGCCTTTGGGCGCATGGCTTGATTGGAACTGTGGTTCATGGGCTCGTAGACTTATTAAGTCATGGACTCATGGGTGCAAGGCCTTTGGCACATGGCTTGATTGGAACCGTGGTTCCTGGGCTCGTAGCCTTAGGTCGTGGACTCATGGTATCGAACCACGAAGCGTCACTTGATGATACTTTTCTAGGGTGAGCTTGAACTCGGTGGACGTTAAGCTTGTGCGCACATGGCTTATTTGGAATCGGAGTCTCTGGGCACATAGCCTTGGTGAGTGTGTACTCGGTGGACGCTAAGCCTGTGGGCGTATGGTCTGTTTGGACATGTGGTCCCTTGACGCGTAGCCTAATGATCCATGGGCTCGTGCACACTAAACCATAAATTCGGTGGTACTGGCCTTTGGGCACATAGTTTGGATATTGTTACCGATCTGTTTCGAGCGTTTTGTTTATTATGTTCCACACGCTAAATGGACATTGGCTCACATAGTTAGTTTTTTTGTGATGCATGGCATCGGACTTTGGTTAAGAGCTCTTCTTTTTTTTGTTCACTTTTTTTTGTTCACTAGTTAAGAGCTTGTCTATGTTCTAAAGTCTTGTGGGCACATAGTCTTAGTCCTAGGTTGGGGAGTTAGCCATGTTCCTAGTTTTTTTTGGTGGATTAGAGCACTAGATTTTCCTTTGTTATTGAAACAAAGGGTTTTGCAGCTGATTAAGTTCATGTCATTTTTCTGTTTGGTCTACACATTTTCTTTTCAGAGGTGTTTGTTTTTCACCCGCATGTTTCTTTAGAAGGAATAGGTAGGTGTTAAATCATACGTCAACTGAAAAGAAGATCTAATTGTAGACATGCAATGGGCTTAAAAATCAAATAAAGAAATAAATATTTAAAACAAAACCATGCCTATCAACCAAGGCTCCAATCGCCTGTTGGACGATGTTGGTCGTAGATTATGCTACTAATTCGGTGTCAAGTTTCACCTAAAACACGACACTACAACTACAAGTGCACATCATAGTTCTAGTACTTCAAATATCGATCCCACGAGGACTTAGATCGCACACTACAAATTCTGAAAATGACTTAAGCTAAAATAGGAAAAGACGTTTTGTGATAATGAAAGGAAAACAACAAAAGGAAAGTAAAAAAGTTGTAAATCAATAAGGAAAAGCGTCAGAGATTTAGGAAGTTTGTAGAGAATCATGCATCAAAGAAACTGTAATGTATAGGGACTAGAATTTAAGCAATGTCTAGAACTCGAAAACACTAATATATATCCTGTCCACTTTTGAGGTTCGAGATTCTATGCCTAGTCAACCAAGGGACTCGAGTTTTGCACAGTCCTTACATAAGTTAAAGATGCATTATATGAATACATGTTTCGATAAGTTCATTGTGCAAGGCGATCTACTTTCAGAGCATCCTTGCAACTCAACTTGTCAAAGATTAATTTCTGGTGATTTATCAAGCTTTTGGAATGTAAATCTACATATAATCAAATTACTAAATACATGGTAAAGTAATCATGCAATATAATTAGCCGAGACAAAGACAATATGAATCCCTAAACAAACACTTTGCAATTTATGATGACAAGATATCTTTGAAAATCCATATAAACTAACAAGTGAATTACTCAAATATGGAGCACTAAAAAAGCAGCATTTAAATCAATGAAAGCATCATAAATTAAGAAAGGGGTTTAGAAATCTTCTCTATAATGAAGTACATATTGAATCTCTCTACAAAAACTTTCAAGAATCAAGAACAAAGAAAAGTCCCTAAAAGTTTGTGACGACTCTGTCAAACACGTAGCTCTCCTCTTCCTAGAGGCTAAAAAAATATTTATAATGTAAGGTCTTGCTTAGGTCGTCCTTGGTTATGCCGATTTTGATGAAATTGAAATCGGTTATGCGAACCCAAAGATATGAAGTAAAATATGTCTCTGGCCTCGAAATACCATTCCCACCGGTCTGTGCCAAAAATTTGCTCCAAACCTGTGAAAAAAATCATGCCACCTGATGGAAATTTGCATGATTCTCCACTTGCTTCATTTTCAAGACAGACATACACATCCCCACTTAAACGCTTATAACTTCTCGATCTCAACTTTGTATCGCTTCAAACCACTTGCATTTGAATGTGAACTCAAAATGATATCTTTATTACAAATTTAAGCTCAATCTAATGAAGGGAATAACTCCTTTCAATGTGATATTTTTGACACAGAGATTTTGTCCAGATTGATAATATGCGAAACCCAAGCATTTGAGCTTCCGACAGCTTTATCCGACTATGAAATATGCTTGGAAATAGGAATGAGGTCCAATTAGTAGGTGTCTCCATCATTTTTGATGATTTAACCTGTTTAGTCCTTAAAATCACAAATACACGAAAGCTATCTCCGAAGGTCGAAATAGCGTTAAAAACATGCAAATAAATAACTAAAAATCCAACTTAAAAATAATATTGTTACCAACTTCCCCGGATTTAGATTCTTTCTTGTCGTCAAGCAAAGAAAACCTAGAACGAAAAGGAGGTTTAAAACATACGTTTATCATCTGAAATATTGCCTTGGGTCCTCTCGGTTATCTCCATACAACAACACCAACATATAGAGATTTACTTCCACGTACTTCAATTTTCTTAGCAACCTTCCCGATTCGAGCCAAAATCACAAAGAAAATGAGATCTCCACTACTCCCTAACTATTTCTAAGGTGCGGTCTCATCGAAGGAATATCAATCTAAGAACAAGTGACTCATACACAACCAAGTTCCTAAACACATTAAATCTTTGTAAAACTTATACCCCATTCTATTTTATGCTTTAAAGACTAATTTTTCCTACTTTTCTAGAATACCATTTTATTTTTTCTATTAGCCCCTGAGAATCAAATTTTCTCTACTTTTCAAGGGTATCATTTTATTTTTTCTATCGATCTCTTTTTTCTTTCTTTCTTTATAAATTAAGCACAAATGGTATTAGTCTACATGAGTCTAAGGGTTCAAATTTTTTTTATATAAATGCCCATTTGCTCATCTCATCGAATCTTAATTCCCTATAATTTGAAAGAAGCAGTATAAGGAAAATCACTCACTAGGAACTTTTAGTGTCCGGTCTAAAAGAGGAGTCTATAAAAGCATACCAAGTCCCAAAATGAGAAACTAAATTCAATTTAAGGTGGAGCCAACATTGAAAATTTGAATCCTAAAGGGTTATAGTCGTCCTGGTAGATTGATCCACTAAAACATTTTTTGTTCAGTTAAATCTACAGTCAATAACTTCTATAGAAGCAACACGAAAGTTCGCACAAAGCAAACTATTCCAACATCATTAGATATATGCTCCAACATGTTCAGACTCAATGAAACATCAAAATAACTCAACAAAAATAAAAAAGTACATAAGTAAAAAAAGAAAAAGACGTCTGTAACAGATAAATCCCCCAGACTTACTTTGCACTCCGTCGATGCAAAAAGAATCTACAATAGGGATGAAAGGCTCAATAAATAAAAAGAAAAATAAAAATAAAAATGAAAAAGGCAAAGACTCGAACAATGACACTTGATAGATGACTCAAAATTCTAATGAGTGTTAATCCTCTGGTATATGGCTGCTCACTAAAACATCTGGATATGGCGTTTGAGCATCTGTAGGGTTGTTGCCTAAGTGTGCTAAAGGAACGCTCAGGGTAGTTTCGAATGTTTCAGCGATGTGCTGTTCGAAGTCTAAGACTATAGAGAAACTTGCTAAGTCTCCCTCAACTGTTGGCTCAACTCTCTCTCTCTCTCTGTGAGTCCTCCTGAAAAGTGTTGGCATATCGTGCCTCAGAACACGAAAACCTGTGGCCATCATCTTCTCCAGATGATCTCTCGTCACTCTCTCCTCAGCTAGTGTAATATGAAGATCCTCCAAAGACTCTGTATGTGGGACAAAATCTGAAATCGCAGGCTGGGAAAGCGAACCCGCTACAAGAGCAACATCCTTGGTCGTAAGGGCCTTAGATCGATGACATTCCCTCAAGCAAAGAACGAGAAACTCTGAAGATCTCATTAAAGTTAGAGAAGGAGAAGGGTCGAAAAGAGTACACATGTCCTGCAGAGATGGAAGTCGCAAGCAAGGAAAAAGGACACAAGCTAGCTCAGTGTCGAAAGGAGGCATGAACTGGTACGTAAAAGACGCAGTATCCTCAATCCATCATGTGAGGAATCTAGCCCTCCCAAGTCCTGAAGGATCCATCAATCCACAACCCTCCATGGGAGTATCAGAAGTAAAGTCTACTCCTCCGGTCCTAAGGATGGCAGTGATAATCTCTCCAAAAAGAGAAGTGTAGTTCTTCTCTCTCGTCTCCTTACCAGCCTTATGCTTCACTTCAATCATGCTCCTAGTAAGTAGAGCTCCATATGGTGAAATAAGGATGAAGAACTTATCTCTAAGCATGGAACTCTACTACTTCCTTTTGAAAATTTATTGTGCTGGAAGCGTATGCACATAACAAATCGTTGGATGTGTGATCTTATCTTTGTTGGAGTTACCGAGATGTATTGTCTCATGAGAAAATCGGTCCCAAACTTTATAAGACTCGTAGCCTGAGTTAAACTTGTGGTTCTCCAAACAATCTAAATGCAAAATTTCACAAAGCTCTCCAATGGTCATGGAATAGATGGTATCTCTAGATGAAAAGGAACGAACTTCGTCTTAAGCCTTAACCATCTTCTCCCATGGGTAAAAAAGCTCAACTGTGCTAAGGAACTCCTTGAAATGTTGCTCATAACTCGGGAATACTATCTCTGTGAAAGTATCAACTTCAAAGCATCCAAATACCAATTGATATGCCTTCTTAATCCCAAGGCATCAAGTGTAGAGAAAAAAATTTCAATGGCCTTGAGTCTTAATTGCATAAATGGCCATTTCATAGTCGATCTTTGGATACATCTCGGTTCCAACAACTCGTCTACATGGTACTGAGGGTGAGATCCCCACGAGCTTAAGTCTTTTAGCTTGTGATTTTCGTTGCTTCTTAGGAGGTTGAATTGGCACATCATTAACCACTTGAGAAGCTGGAATGAATTGCATCTCTTCCAAGTGATATGCCTTCTTAATCCCAAGGCATCAAGTGTAGAGAAAAAAATTTCAATGGCCTTGAGTCTTAATTGCATAAATGGCCATTTCATAGTCGATCTTTGGATTCATCTTGGTTCCAACAACTCGTCTACATGGTCCTGCAGGTGAGATCACCACGAGCTTAAGTCTTTTAGCTTGTGATTTTCGTTGCTTCTTAGGAGGTGGAATGGGCACATCATTAACCACTTGAGAAGCTGGAATGAATTGCATCTCTTCTACTTTAATCTCATATCCATTCTCTTTCGAATCATCACTCAAATTAGCTTCAATCAGCATTGTTACATCTTTCCCGTGCTTCTTGTGGTCATCTTTGAATCCTTCTTTGATGTTGCCTTCATAGGCTTCTTGGATTTTCCTTTCTTTGAGGAATTACTCGGTTCCTTAATCTTCAAAGCATTCTCCTATTGGATAGCTGTCCTTGTCGATTTTCTAACATTCTCCTACTTCTCCATGTTGAATTTCCTACAAAAGCTTGAAAATTCAAAGAGATCAATAAATGTCTTAGATAACAATTTGAAATAGCAACAAAACATCACAAGGATATAAGAAAAAAAATAGAAAGAATCAAATAAGAAAAAATTTTAATTGCTTAAAATATTTTAGCAATTTTTGGATTTAACATATATAGGCGGAATTCATCACCAAAAATTTCAATTTTAAGGTCTAATGATGCATGATAACTAGCATTAAAGCAAGAAAATTTAGCATAAATAATCCACAATTTTTTTCTTTTTTATGAACTCCTAATTTCAAAAATTTGAAATTTCAAAATCTAGTGGAAACAAACTAAATATCTATTTCGAAGTGTAAACCCATGAATCCAACAAGTTTTTCTAACATAAATCCCTAAGAATCAAGTTAAAACAAGGTTAAATCTAAGAAACCTATGAAATACTAAAACTTGTAACTTTGAGAAAATAAGAGTTTGAGACATACCTTAATGCTTGAATGAAGAAAAGAAATGAGATTCTTGTAATAAAATCACTCCTAAGTTTCGCAAAAAAAAAAAAATTCAAAGATTTGAAATTTTTGTTCTTTAGAATTCTACGACTTTTCTAAGAGAAATAGATGAAGTTTTTGAGAGTTTTAGATCTAAATTTACTTAAACAAAAGCTGAACACATGTTTTTCCCTCTCAAATTTCAAAATTAGTTCTTAAAATTGAAAAAATGATTTAGTTTTGGTTAAAACCGACTTAGAAATAAATTGAAAAATCAAGTGTTGAGCCACATTCCTTGCCCATCGCCCACGAGCATCTTGGTGGAACGAACTAGATCTGAAGATCCCGTCAATTGATGGGAGGAACACCAAGACGAAGGCAGTCGACCGGTGGTGTGAGCTGGTTGGTGGGGAACGTGGTCGAGGTAGGTGGCTCTTTCCACTGGTCGCGATGCTCCTGGTGGCACAGGCCGATGGTTGGTCCTTCGTTGATAGGTGGGAGCTTGTTCTCGACCGATTTGTGATTTTACTCGGTCGTTTCGCAATTCGAACGGTCATTTTGATTTCCAAAAGGTCCGAAACTGTTTCGAGAAGCCTTCATGGTGCCAAAATGTTCTAGTAATGTAGCTCATATTCTTAAATTCTTGATAATTCTTTTGACCGGATTGAAAACTTGTTTGGGGTTGATTTTGTAATGTAGCTCAGATCAGTAAGTGTACTTCGTGAATTTCCATTCTGCAAACTTAATTCTGATCTAAAACGACACTCTTGGCTTAGTAACGATAATTGGCTAGCCGAAAAAGACGTAATGTCATTTTGTTCGGGCATATTTGATGGTTTAAGTTGATTAGCTTGGTAGCTACTGGAAACCACCATGTCTCTGTTTGTTATGAATCTTTATCCTTCGGGATACTATTGATTTTGACCGTTCTAAGGTCCATTTATTTCGCATATCACCTATCATATTATTAATTATGTTATAAAAATGAAGTTTGGGGTCTTATTTTACCTCTTTTGGTACTTCTATGGGATGACCAAGATATACGATCAATTGTTCGTAATGCTTCAGTATGGTCAATTGGTGGCGTTTATCAATTTTTTCTCCTCTTATTTTTTTATGATATCATCATTTTATCTTAGCATTTTTTATTTGATGTTTTGAATGGATTGGCGGAACTTAACATCATTCTCCAGTATCAAAAAAGTGTATGAAATGGTCTAGGAGAGGGTATGAACGGATTGATCCGCTTTCTCACAAAAATTGAAAAACAGATTTTGTGGCACGTAGGCCTTCCCATCAGCCAAGGCATATTTTTTGGAATAAACCGGAGTAAAATCAGTTGCCACCAGAGAAAAGAGCTTTCAGGTATCCTTGTTGTTTTTAAATCCATATTTTTTTTGGTGTTTTACTTGTACTTGTAAAATCCTTCAAAAGTTAAATTAAATATTAGACATCTAAATAAATCCTAGAAATTGAAAAAAAAAATTAAAAACCATGTGGGTTGCGTCCCACAAAACGCCTGTTTTGAGTCTTTAGCTCGACTACTTTCACTTTTTAGGCGTGATTGTTTTCCACTAAATGAAGTGTGGTTCCTTAAGCTTCATGATTCTCT
Source organism: Anastatica hierochuntica (assembly GCA_900406275.1). Classification (NCBI taxonomy): domain Eukaryota; kingdom Viridiplantae; phylum Streptophyta; class Magnoliopsida; order Brassicales; family Brassicaceae; genus Anastatica; species Anastatica hierochuntica. The sequence goes on from OVAN01013410.1 coordinate 10,987, forward strand.
GAAATTGGTGGCGTGGAAGGTGGTTTGAGAACATCAAACTTGCCTCCACTTGCCTCAAATATCACTATTACCGTCGGAAATAACTTAAGAGTGTTCTCGAGCTTCTTTTTGGTGATCTTGACTTTAGCAAAGGAAATTTTGAACATGTAGTTCTCATTCTTTTTTTCATCCACGTCCATAAGTGGCCAGTTTGTACATTGATAGCACAAGTGTCTCTCCTTTTACCCGTTTTTGCCGATTTTGTAGAAATCGGTGTTTTTATAGGTGAAGCTTCTTTCTTTGAGGGTTGTTACATCTTGTGGCTATCTCCAGGGTCTAGACTAACCTTACTTTCCTCCAACAAAGCATCATTTGCATAGTAAATGAATCTCGCAGTAGTGTATAAGACATGCTTGTTTACCCTTGCTAAGGAAATCCTCTTGTTAGGGAAATCAAAGACTTTTCCAATAATAGCTAAGAATTGGGATCCAAGTATTAGCAACTATTCTTCCCTCCTTTAGTAAAGAAAACTTGAAAGTTATTGCGAATGGGAATCCCTCATACTTCAAGTATCACATCGGGCAAAAGTCCAAAAGGTGTAGAAGTGAACATATTGGCATACTCAATAGAGTTTCGAGATGGTCGGAAAATGGAGAGCTCTAAGTCCTGAGCTATTGTCAGTGACATGAAGTTCACATTAACTCCAATATCAAACAAGAAATCATCAATCTTAACTTTATTTATTTAGTAAGGAATAATGAACTTTTTTGGGTATTCAATTTTGTTTAAGTGAACCACCTTAAGTGTCTTCTTGTAAGCTCTATTGGATCGTTTGGTAAATAATCCAAAGGTAGTTTCACTTGAGAATTGAGGTCTTGAAGAGGTGTCTTAGCAGTATATACGACCTCCTTAACTTCCTTTAAGTTGGCGACCTTGCAAAAGGATTTCACTGAGTTTTCCTGTTTCTTAACAGCTTTGCTTGTTTGAACGATATGAATTTCCAGCTTCTGTACATGAGTGGATATGGCTTCATACTTCATACTTAGTCCAGCCTCTCATTAAATTTCTTGTGATTTTGCTTCATCTCTTGAGATATTTGCTTTAGCATAGTCTCAAGCTTGCTTTCTGGTTGATTAGATGCAGTAGCTTGAGGATAAGTGAACAATTGCTTCACTTCGTACATTTCTTTCTTGAAATATTACTACTTAGGATAATTGGAAGCTTCTTTTGGGGCATTTTCAGGAGGATAGAATTGGTCCTGAGGATTCTCGACATTAGTGTTCCGTAGGACATATTTGAATTGTATCAGTATCCTTGATTGAATCCTTTATTTCCAAAATTTCCACCAATATAGTTCACTTTTTCTCATTTTCCTTTGTCCCATTCTCTAAATACTCCATATTTGGAACTCCATTCGCATCTCCAATGGTCTCAACTGCATGAACACCTTTATGGCCTCTTAGAAGTTGAGAGATCATCGTCTTCAGTTCTGAAATTTGTGCAGTTTCTGTTAAAGTATTAGATGCTCACACATTCTTATCATAAACTGGACCACTATTGGTGTCACTAGCAGCAAGATTCTCGATCAAAAGCTTAGCTTTGAGCACAAATTTAGTCATGAAACTCCCATTGTTGGCCATGTCTAGAGAAAGTTTGTACTTATGGTTGATACCGTTGTAGAAAATGTTCCATAGGTTTCCTTCAAAGAAACCATGGTTCTGGCAGTCGCTCGTGTACTTCTTTATTTTTTCCAATGCTTTATAAAATGATTCAGTAGGTCCTTGTTGAAAGGCCAAGAGTTTACTCCGAATAGAGTTTGATCTCTACCTAGTGTTGAATTGGTTCAGGGAGGTGATGTACATACAATTTCATGCATATTTTAGTGTGTTTTAGCTTAG
>OVAN01013411.1:0-12862 GCA_900406275.1 Anastatica hierochuntica
TAATTTCACAGCCGTCCCGTTTTCGCACAGAGCAACATCTGTGAGAAAAAATAATTCATAGACTGCCCGAAATTTGCACGGAACGACATACGTGGAAAAATCATAATTTTCAGACGCACGAAATTTGCACAGAACAGCATCTGTGAGAAAATTATAATTCACAGACGCACGAAATTTGCACAGAACAGCATCTGTGAGAAAATCATGATTCACAGACGCACGAAATTTGCACAAAATAGAATCTCCGAAATAATTTATAATTCGCAGATACCCGAATTTTGCACGGGATCTCTTAAGCGAAAATTTCAGAAACGCACGATTTTTGCACGATCGAAAAAATTGAAAAAACATATTCAGATCTATAAGAACCCTAATATGCAAATCTCTAGTTTGATATATTAAATCGTAGATCTATTATTTTAATGGATTAAACAGATNATTTTAATGGATTAAGCAGATACTTATAATCTTGCTCCGATACCACATGTAAGGATAATTTACATGAACCCTAAGATCGTTAAGCATCTAGATCAATCACATAATAGAATCTCAAGGAGGGTTAGCGGAATACCTCCGTTCATTGTAGTGGAGAAGTCTTCTTGAACGGTTTCCTGAACAGAAGATGAAAACCTGATCTTTAGGTTAGAGATTAGGTTTCTCTCCTCTTGCCTATAAACTTTCTTTAGGTATTATGTTGTGATTTGGTTAGGATGCCTTTATGATGGGCTAAAGGTATATATTTATAGACGGAGAGAGGACCTAATTCCTCTTTAGGGTTTCCATAGAATTAATCTCAACCGTCCATCAAAGTAGAGATTTATTAGGAATTAACTCCTTTATTTCCATTTTATTGGTTACCAAATATATCAAGGAAAAGCAATATTCCATTAGAAAAAAGGATAACTATAAGACCACATAACGGAGAAGAAAATATTCCTTACATTGTTACCTTTGACAATCGAATTCTTCATGTTTGAAGATCCAATGTAAGAATGGTTTATTGAGTGTGCATTGATCTTCTCATATGCATGGTTGGAAGATAAATAGTTCACAGATAGGCCAAAAAACAAGACAAAAATTTATTTGGGAATTAGATAGAGATTCGGTGTACCTTTGCATGGATATGATTCAGGAGCTAATTGTTTGTCTGTCCTAATATCAACAGGAAACAACAAATGAAAAAGAAGCAAACTTACATTCTTTTGAATCAGAGGCCATAAGTCGATATAGAGAAATCAGGAAAAAAGTGTAGACCCTCATAGGAATGCACTAAAAAAACAGAAAAACTATCAAAAGAAGCTTGAATGTTTTACCGGACCACTCTCAAGGATATGATTAACTGTCGCTTGAATGTCTCAAGCTAAAAAAGCTAGAAACATGAGAAAGCCAACAACATCCTCTCACCTTACTTAAATCACGAGTGAGTTTTGTTAAGGTTCATCTTAACAAAAGAAAGACAATTAATTATCAAAAAGAAAATTGAATTTAGTCATTATATAGAGTAGAAGAAATATGAACGTTCTGTGAGAGGATTTAACCTTTCTCTTCTTTTTTTTTCCTCTGAATGAAACTTAAATTAAACCAAAGTAGTTAAAATGGTCTCGAAACAGAGTAAAAATAATAAAACAGGAACAAAACTCAATAGCTTGTACAGCAAGCAATCATCTTCTTGTAGCTGCATAACACTTACAGACCATCCAAAACCTCCATGGCCTCTTCTTGCTCTTCTTTGAAAAACTGTTGGAGCCAAAGCGGACTCCCTCTTTGCACGTAAGAGTTCAATCTCCCCTCTTTTACCACACTTTTCGCTATAGTCGTAGCTCCTTTGTTACACACCAGCGTTTCATAAGAGAGAAACCATTCCTGTTGCCGCTCTACCATTCTTAGAATTGACGTTAGTTGTCCCATCATCTTCGGCCAATCGACAGGATGTTTCAAGGCTTCAATCACTTCAGAGGTCGAGGCAGCAAAGGTAACTTTAGAGAACCTTAGGCTCGAGAGACTCTCCACTGCCCATTCCCAGCTACGAATTTGAGCTTCTGTTCGGGAGGTGACATTAGTGTATGCGTGACGACTATGGAACAAAACCTCACCACAAGAGTCTCTTATTACCCAAGCTACCCCTCCTATCAAGTGTTTCTGAGACCAACAATACCCGATATTACATTTAAACTCACCTTGTGGAGGTCTTTGCCATTTAAGTTGGTACATCGGTCGTGTATCTTCAACACAAACGCTCTGCATTTCCTCTGTTTTCAAGTGAGTCGCTATCCATTGTGTTTGATCTTCCACTACTTTCTGTGCAAGCGTTAATGCATCCATAGCCTCATTCTTGAATACTTTATTGTTTATGTTCTTCCACAAACACCACAAGATCCAATATCCCAAGCTAGGTAGCTCTTTAGATAACCTCATATTCTTCTCCATTTGAAACACGTAAAAGAGATTCTCATAAACTGACTCACAAAAACCATCGATCGGCGTTGGGATATTTGATAATGCCCACAACTGTCGTGCTAGTGGACAGCAGAACAAGATGTGATTAACTGAGTCCATTCCATCATTACAAAGGTAACAGTGATCATCTACTCTCATACCTCTGTGGTTGAGGTTATGTCCCACCGCGAGGGATCCTTTCAATATCCTCCAAATGAATTGTTGAATCTTGGGCTGTGTTTTTGTTTTCCAACACAATTCATATAACCTGTTCAAGGACGATGTTGTCTCTGCTTCCAAGAACAGTTCCTTATGTCGTTCTCTACTGCTCAATTCATAGCCCGATTTGACGTTGTAGATTCCATTTGTCGTTTCATTCCAGCAAAAGAAATCACTCCTTTCTACCACCGGAGGTGTCTTAAGAATCAAGTTAACGTCATACAGTGGGAATAGCTCAATCAATCTATCCACATTCCAACTCTTCCTTTGAAAGTCAATAAGAGAATTTACCTTGAGGTTCAAGTTAAACAAGATCTCCTTCCTCACGGGTCTCCTTGGCGTACCATCAAGCACCCAAGAATCTAGCCATACTCGTGTATCTGCTCTATTCCCAATAACTTTCCGCAAACCTTTAACTAGTAGCTCACGACCAAATAAAATACTTCTCCAAGCAAAGGAAGGATACTTACCAGCCGCTGCTTCTAAGACATTTGATGTGAGATAATATCTGCTTTGAAAAAATCTTGCAAACAGAGAAGATGGCTCATGAAGTAACCGCCACGACTGTTTTGCTAGCAATGTTTGGTTGAAACAAACCAAGTCTCGAAATCCCATACCACCTAAACGTTTCGGCAAAGACATTCTCTCCCAACCAACCCAATGAATCTTGCTTTGACCTTGTTGCGAATTCCACCAGAAATCCATCATCGCACTCGTAATGTTTTGACAAATACTCACAGGAAGCTTAAAGCACGACATGGCATACACCGACATTGCCATAGAAACTGATTTTAAAAGCACCTCTTTGCCGCCAAGAGACAAATTCTTCGAGTACCATCCATTCAAACGATTATGAACCTTGTCTTTTATATAGCTAAGTAGCTCTTGTTTTGAACCACTAAAGCATTCAGGGAGACCAAGATACTTACCTAGACCTCCTGTTTGTGGAATTCTTGTGCGTTGGTGAATCCACTGCTTTATATCCTCTTTCACTTTGTCGCCAAAAGTAATGGCAGACTTATCAACATTGATTAATTGACCAGATAGTGATTCATACTTGGCCAAAATCTCAAGAAGTCCCTCCGTTTCCTCCTTAGACGCGTGACACACAAACAAAGTATCATCTGAGAATAAAAGATTGCTAATCTTTGGTCCCATCGCATCAAATTGTATTCCTGAGATTTTCTTTTACATCTCTGCTTTATGAGTTAAGTGAATCAAAGCTTTTGAGCATAACACAAACAAAAACGGGGAAAGAAGGTCTCCTTGACGAATCCCACAATTAGGCAAAAAGGAACCGAAGGGCTGCCCATTGATGAGTATAGAATACGAAACAGAACACACACATTCGAGGATCCACTTGACCCATTCTTCACAAAAACCAAGCCCTTTCAACATACGATCGATAAACTTTCATTCGATTCGATCATAAGCTTTCGACATGTCCGTTTTGATTACCATAAAGTTCTCTGCGGTCGGGTCTATGGATTTGAGACTGTGAATTACCTTATGTGCTATCAATATGTTATCTGAGATCAACCTCTTAGAAACAAAAGCAGATTGCGTTGGGGATATGATACTCGGCATCATTGGCTTCAATCTAGACATGAGAATCTTAGAAATGATTTTGTATAAAACCGAACACAAACTAATGGGTCTTAACTCCGACATCCTTGTCGGTGGATGTACCGTTGGTAAAAGTAGTATCTGAGTATGATTCCAACCCTTTTCCAATTTTCCGGCCACGAAAAATCTCTGGACATCGGCAATGATTTGATCTTTCACAATTGCCCAGTATTTCTTAAAGAAAAATCTAGAGAACCCGTCAAAACCCGGTGCACTATCACTTTTAATGGCAAAGGCAGCAAGTCGAATCTCCTCATTCGACACCGCACGAGTGAGAATCTAGTTCATAGTATTAGTCACTCTTAATGGAATATCATCAAGCTCAAAGGCAGTTAAGTTTGAAACATTTGATTTAAATAAGTCCTTAAAATATGCCTCTGCTATCTCTGCTTTTTTGCTATCTGATGCTTGCACTACACCCAAATCATCCATTAAAAAGCTTAATGAGTTCTTAGCTCTAGCTGATTTCACCGCACTATGAAAGAACTTGGAGTTACGATCTCCTACATTTAACCATTTTTCTCTCGATTTCTGTCGCCAATAGCTTTCCTCATTTTTGTATGATATTCCAAGTTCTTGTCTAAGGTTCTGTACCTTTCGAAAGCAGGGATACAGTTTGTTTGATTCCTCATCAAGTTCTACTCTTAAAGCCTTAATCCTCAAGAAAGAATTCTGGCCTGAATCTCTCTTCCAAACACTTAGAGCTCTTCTAAACTCGGCCATGCAATCCATCGTAATTAAGGCACTATGACGTTTCCGTCTATTCCAAGCTTCCTTTATAATTTTTTTTAACCTTGGATCATCGGCCCACCTCTTCTCAAACGTGAACCGGTCGTGGTAGTTCCTTTGGTCATATGAGAATCGAACCAAAACCGGCTTGTGGTCCGAGCCAAACCTTTGTAAAAATCTTTGATGGCCATTAGGAAACAGAGAGTTCCACACGGGGTTTGTGAAGCACCGGTCAAGCTTGCTTTGGATCCACATCTTGTTAGGTACTCCTCCCCATGTGAAGCTATTTCTGACACTAGCCAATTCATTCATATCAAAATTTTGTATCAAGTTCCGAAATGGCACAAAGGACGAATGATCTCTTTGTGGCCCCCCTAACTTCTCCGTATTATCAAGTATTTCATTGAAGTCCCCAACCATGCACCAAGCCTCCTTACGATGAATCCCAATTCTCGTAATCCTCTCCCATACCTCCTGTCTCTTTTTAACCTCTGGATGCCCATATACACCTGATAAAAACCACTCATTACCCAACGAAGAAACTTTCATGTCAATAAGATTCTTGTCTTCGAAAAGAAAATCTATAGTCACTGAGTCCTTCCAGAACACCGCCAAACCCCCACTATATCCCACCGGATCAACCGTTCTCAAGTTATTGTAATCCAAACCTTCGCAAATATGTGACACCAAACCAATACCATTATTTGCCTCCATGAGGAATAAAATGTCCGGGAAATACTCTTTTCGTATCTCCCAAAGATGATGAATTGTCCAGGGATTCCCCAACCCTTGACAATTTCAGCTTAGAAAACCTATTGGCGGTGCAGCGGTTCCACCTCGGGAACCACCGTAGTAGATGATGTTTTGAGAATTTTTGTGGGTGTACCTTCTAGTCCACTAACCTTTCTCTTGGATTTTTCATCAACGACCTTAACTTTCTCTAAGTCACCATCCTTAAGAAGAGTTCCACGAGCAGGTTGAGCTTTTCGTTTCCAAGAACTAGGCCTCTTTCTTTGCCTCCTTGTTTTGGAAACAGTACCGGATGAATTCCCCCCACTGGTTCCTTCATTAAAACTCGTTGTACTATTCACAAAGGAGCTAATAGACTCATCTTCACCAGCATTAACTTCTACTGATCCTCCTACCCGAGATGGAGAAGCCATATTAAAAGCTCCAGCCATGAGCTTTTCTTGACCCATACATGTATTAGTGTTCTGTTCAAAATCAAAGACTAAACCTTTTTCTTTATTCAGGTCGGATGTAATTTGAGCAGGAGCCACTAGCCTTAGCATGATACGTTGGCCTGTTGGATCATCTTGTAAATCCTTGATTGATTTCTGAATTCTAAGGACTCTTGCCTGCCTCTCTGTTTCATTAGAAACTTGAAGATATTGTCTCATCTCATCAAGTACTTCCTTGTTTATTTTTATCCTTCCTAAGTTATCATAGCCTACTTAATCTTCCGAAGTACTCCATACAGAGGGTCTCCTGGAAGCAGATTAATCTCCTTCACTTGACTAACACTCTCAGCACTGCTTGTCCCACCCGTAGCAGAGGCTTTTCGGATTTGGGAAAGCATTGGACATTTAGACTTCTCATGTGTTAGCCTGAAACATTGATAGTATCTCTTCCTTACTTTTTCGTATTCAATACCCATCTTCACAACTTTCCCCTGTGGGAATTGAAACGTGATGTAGTTCCTCAGGGGATTCTTCACATGGAAGAGAATTTTAACCTTTCTCTTTATATATTTATAATTGGATATTATTGATCTAGGGTTTAACTAATTCCAAAAGATGAATTAAAAGATAAATCAAGAGAAAATCGGTTTAGAGGTTTTTCATTGACCGAAAACTCCCTAATTATTTTCAGAGATAAATACATAATTTTTCGCAGGGTTAAAACGGTCCAAAAACGGTTGGAAGAAAACAATAACGGCTAAAACGACGCTACACAAGAAAATAAAAAAACTTATGCCCCATATCTTGCCACGTCACGCGTCGCGATATTTAGTCTGTTTTTTCTATTTACGGAGGAAAATTCTGGTGACGCCACGTCACCAACAAGCTCTGTATGAGCGTCACGTCAGCTTTTAACTTCTCATTTAATAATAGTATAGATAGATAGGCATTCAAATATACCCAAATACCATTTTTTAAAAAAGAATACATTAAAATTGTACTAAAAGTGTATTTAAAATAATCAAAAATGTATATAAAATTACTCGAAAATGTCTAAAAATACTATAAAATATTTAAAATACCATAAAATATTAAAAATAACCTAAATAACTAACTTCATCATACATATAATTGGTTGTCGGATATTTCGAGTATCCTTTCGGGTATATGAAATATTTGGGTATCGAACTATCCAACCCTTTGGACCCATTTTGATATTTTACTCGATTTAGATTCGGATCCGATTATAATTCGGGTAAAATATCCACCCCTAACGACCAAGATAAATTGAGATCAAGATTTAGTTATAAGAAATATTAAAGTTACGCTAGTATATTGGATTAGATTGTTTAACTAATCTAAAACTAATATGTATATTGATCTTTCATTTTAGTTTAGAAAATTAGATTCTAAATATTTTTGAATCTAACCGTGTTTTTTAAAACCGATTCGGTTTTTACTTTTATTCCTAAACTAGAGTAAATCAAATCTTAGCCCTATTTAAAACCTTAACCGAATGTCACTAATTCTCATGCCACCATCATTATTCACATAAAAAAGATCAGAGAGGAATAGAAGAAGATATGAGAGTTGAGAGTTAGAGTGAGATTGGAGAAGAAAAAAACTACGTTGAAGATGAAACAATTGCAGTTTCTTGGTAGACATTAAAGAGCAGTTATGGAAAATTAGATGAGCGAAAAAGTAAATCTATTATGATCAACCTCAGATTTTCAAAATAAACTCTTTTCTTTACGTTTCATTGAAAGCGTATTTGTAACCGAAGTTTTATTTCAAAAGTTCGGTGCATTTTACTGAAGGATATTTCTGCAGAACAAAATTGGGACAAGCAGGCTCAGCCCTGATAGGAAACTATATAAGCAACAGCTTCCGGCCCCATAATTATAAGTAAAAATCGGTCATTTTTGGTAAAAGTTTCTATTAGTTTAGGTGGTAAATGAATATGTTCTTTTAAGTTTGAGATCACAGGTTCGACTAAATGTATGTACAAGTTTTAATTTTATTTTTTTCCCCTAAAAAGTCCAAAACAAATGGCCCAAAAAAATTTATAGGCTTCCGGCCAAAAAATTTTAAAGCTTCTTAGGATCGGGCCTGGAGACAAGTATGGTGAAAAGTCACGAACCTATAATCAAATTGATGAACCGCGACATACAGATTTTTTTGGTAAGCTTTTCATTAAAATATCTATCATCTCCAACAAACGGATCATCTTTTCGAGTTTTGTACTTAAAGTTACGAGTGTTTTTGTGAGAGGTATTGTGCAGTCCGCACCAGCGACCAGTCTCGAAGCTAGACGTGTTTGAGAAGTAAAACGGTGTCCGATTGGAGTAAAATTGATGGCTATGGCTAGAGGATCTTAAGTGCTTCATTCTGACTAGAGGGATCGTTATGTTAACGGTTAGATCTCTAGTTATATGCTCTCTTTTTTTTATTAGAGTTCAGTTCTGCCAAAAACCAAAGGTGTGAGCTGATTTTGCTAGAATAGTGGTCAGATCAGTTTACTAGTCGAATTGGGTTATTGTTCGGTTGATTTACTGGTTGGTCGGGTTAGAGAGTCGGGTCAGGATAGCGGGTCAGATTTGGTTGACTGAGTCGGATCGAGCCCGATTTGACTGTTGACTTGATCGTTGATCGTTGATTTGACCGTGAGTCATTGATTGACCATTTGACCAGTGATTCCGATTCTTGGCTTTAACCAGCTTGACCGGTTAGTCTAACTTGATTGGTTTGGTCTGTTTGGACCAGTGCTTCCAATTTTTTCCTTTTGAGCTAAGCCTATATTATCTTCTGATCCAACTAGTTCTGGTTTTCAATTTCGTTAGTTCGAAGAAACAGTTGCATTCAGGAAGTTCAGAATCTTCTCAATTATGGCTAAGGTGAGGAGATACCGCGTAAACCTCCATGTTGGCTCTTGGTTTAGCAATCAGTTATCGTTAGGTTAGCACCGAGACATGTCTTGTTTGATTGTTTGAGTTTGATTGGAGTCTTATTTATGTTTTAGTCTGAATAAACCGGAATATGTTGTTAGATGATTCCACCGCTGGTTTTTATGCTTGTTGGTTGTGTGCGTAATAGATATAGCTAGGAGAGACTTGCCTGGGGGTGCAGATATAGACTTCTGCATCAGGGGTGCAGATACAAACTTCTGCATCGGGGTGTAGATACAAACTTCTGCACCTCGGAGTCATGTTTGCGTACGGTACGGCAGTAAGTCGATCACTTTCGTAGTCCTGTCAGATCGAGAAAGCGTCTTATGGGCGGTGCCCATGGTCACTGAAGTCATACGACTAAGCGTCTTCAGAGGGTGGGCGATCATTGAACTTGCGGAGTAGGACCATGTTGTTTGTCATGTTTGGGTGTTTTAGGTGTCGTGTTTGATGCATGTTTCTAGGACTAGTTTGGCGGTGTTGTTTTGCTGAGTCAGGTTTGCGGACTTGCATGTGCAGCAGTCCACCCCCTCGCTAAGTGATTCCCCTATCACTCATTTCCCCATTTTCTCCATTTCACGTGAGCCTGACGAGCAGCCGGATATGCTGGATGGTTATGATGCTATTTTGGGACCATGGGGTTTAATATCGCATTTTATTTTCTTTCGACTTTATTTTATATTTTTATCTTTACGCAGTTTTATACTCGGTTTACTTCGGTTATTGGATTTTTGGTTAATGGACGCGGTTTCTGGATAATGAGAGTTGAATTATGGTTTATTGGGATTACTTTTGTGGTAAGTTAGGGTTCGTAGCACGTCGTTCTCTAGAGAGGATGAGACATGTGTTACATATAGTCTAACTAAGATTTGATCCGCGCGTAAAAGCTTCAGAATAATAATTTAAAAGGTTTAAAAAAATTTAGATTCAAACCAAACTTTGAACATATATAATATTTTAAAAGTCCAAAACTTTATATATGTATTTTATGGGATGATTTGTATTGTACCAAGTATATAAGTTATATTATTATGAGTTAATATTCGGTATTAGTTATAAGTTTGTGGTTAATGTAATTTGGTGATAAAAAAACCGGAGCATGAGTAAATCAAATTTGAATAAAATCCTTTTCGTTTAACATGTTGTGTCACTTGTGTGCTAAATTTCGTTTCATTTTTACTTTAACTCGTTATTACTAAATTTTATGTTTTTTATTTGAACATATTGTGGAATAAACATTATGGCTTTCTTTTTTTACATTAGTATATTAATATATTACCTTAAGATATCGTAGAATAAATCGTCTCCCCTATATTATTTTAATTTTTTGTAGATTAAATCTTATTTATCTTTTACTTTAACTCGTTGTGGTCTAAATGTTATTTCAATCTTTTAGTCTAACACATTGTGGCTAACTTCTATTTCATTTTTATTTTAATCCGTTGTTGACTAAATAATATTTGTTTAGCTTTAACATATTGGAGAATAAACATTATGGTTTTTTAACTTTAACTTATCAAACTTAAACATGTTCGGAAATAAAACTTCTGTAATACTCGGTCCAAGCCTAAGCCCACTAACCCAAACCCGACCCTAGACTAGCTAACCTGACCCGAAACCCTAGCTTAACCCTAAAACACTCGAGCTCTCTCCCTCTCTCGTCACACGCAAACTCAAAAGAAAAAAAAAGGAGAAGATGATGAGACGAGAAGGAGATGAAGAAGGAGCAGCGGTGCGCCGCCGTGGAGGAGAGTTGGGCGTGGGAGAGTTGCGCGCCACGGTGGAGGAGAATGGCCGGAGGAACCGAACCGGCGGGGTGGTGGTGGCGGAGGTCGTATCCGAGAAGATGAAGGGTCGGATCGAGGAGGTTTTGACATTGGAAAAGGCTGGTGAAATCGGAGGGAGCACCGTGGTGGCCGGAAGAGATGATGTGACGTCGGAGGGAGGCGGAACCTTGGCGATCACGGAGGAGCAGCCGCGATCCGAGAGGTGTGAGGTGAAGAACGGCGCGATCGCGGCTCGTGGTGGTGCTACGGCGATGATCGGTGACTCCGGAGGCGGGGTAACGACCCGGGAGGTGTCGTAGAGTGACGGTGGTGGCTCGAGCGGAGTCGGAGGGGCTCGTGGAGGCTCGGGTTTTGGGAAAACCCTAGGTGGCGGCGAAAGCTTGCGAAGCAAGCTAGGTGGGAACCCTAGGGTTTCGAGTGGCGTGGAAGAGAAGAAAACTGTGGGACCCACACCCGAAACTGAACCAGAGAAAACCAAAGGAGAAAACCGAACCGAAGAGAAAATCGAACCGGGCACCGGTTCTGAGAAAACCGGAGCAGAAAACTAAACCGGAAAGGAAACCAGAACAGGAGATCAAACCGGAGGGGTGAACCAAACCGGGGAGATACCTGGCTCAGTGAAGCAAATCGGAATGGCTAGACCGGAGGATGGAGTTGCAGTATTCTGCGGATCTACCATGCATCAATGTTGGGAAGCCAAAGCGGAAGGTTCCCGGAAGCGGTCCAGAGGTGAACCGGTAGGAGCAGATGAGCCGCTCAGAGCCGTGAAGAAGGTGCTTGCTTCAAGTGCGGTGAAACCGTACACATAGAGAGGGAGTGTCCGACAGGCAGGGTCTTCGGGAACCGGTGCTGGAGAGGGAGACCGGAACCCGGGAGACGCAGTTCATGAGTCTTCCACCTCGGTAAGCTCCTGACTCTTGGAACTTCCCATTCTTGAAAATTTCCTGAAATGGCAGGTTTCCATCTTTAGAAAGTTTCCACTTTTGGAAAGTTTCCTTTTTCTTAGGGAGTTTCCTTTTAGGGCAGCTACTATTTATAGCAGGATTCTATAAAAAGCAAGTTTCCTTTTAGGCAGGATTTCCGGTTTAGAGGACTAACCGGTTTTCCTTTCAGGGTTCATCCTCTTCCGAGGGAGAAGCTGCTTAGGGTAATAGAAGGGAAGGTGTTGGTGAGGGGTCAAGCCCGAGAGATCAGGGCACCGCGGAGGATTCTGCAGAAGTCCGAGAATTGGGAGTAGAAGTCGTCAACCTCGGCAGCCATCAGACGATTAGGCCAAGGTGAGGAGTTCTCGTCCTCGTTTCCCTCGTTATCTTCCTAATCTCGTTAGGCTAGGATTAGAGTATCGGCCAGTGTCGAGCTATATGTCTCGGCACGAATAAGTGTATGTATTATGTATTGATGTGATATAAGTCATATACGCCTAAGTGCGATTGTTTGGGATCGCTAAGTCGAGCCTAGGGAAGAGAGTCTTGCAAACCTAAGTCCAAAAATGGAATAGGTCTAATTTGGCATTGTCTGAGAATTGCGCGGAAATGACTTAGGAGTAGAATGAAATGGATGGTCTCCTCCAGTGGGCGCGGAGCCTGCTGCAGGAACGTGAAGCGTGTGGTGTTTTCCCCCTTGCCTTGGTGTAGTACCGCTGCGGCGGTAGGCGGAGTCGTCTCTTTCGGTGGGGCCGTTTGCCTGGGGAAGGAGACGACTATTGTCCCCCGTTAGGTGAGTCCTTTGGTGAGGGCAACAGACTGCGCGCGACGGTCCGTTAGTTGAGCTATGTAAGCAAAGGCTGGCGGGTGTTAAAAGAAAGCCCTGGCTCCGAACACCCGGTTTTCGGAGTGAATGTAAATGGTTGATGTACATANAACACCCGGTTTTCGGAGTGAATGTAAATGGTTGATGTACATACAATTTCATGCATATTTTAGTGTGTTTTAGCTTATTT
>OVAN01013412.1:0-12862 GCA_900406275.1 Anastatica hierochuntica
AATTTTTAATTTAAAAACAAGGTTTAATTACAGATGCAAACTTCCATAGCAAACTGCAAATGAAGTCTACTGACTCCGTGCAGACTTCTAGAGGGTATAAGGGTAATTGTCCCTTCTATTTTTTTGTTTTTTCATAAGGGCCTTGAATGTAATTTTCCTACCCCCAAAAGTTAGTTTTGTCTAAAAAATATGTTTTGGGTTACTTGCTTAGAAAAAAATTTGTTNGATATAATAAATTGATTAAATATTGTTTTGACTCTTGAGTTTTCAACGTAAACCCTATAGCGGAGGAGAAGATATGGAAATGATAATTCAAGAGTTGGTATTGGGTTCTTTTCTATTTGGTGTGACTTTTATTTAGGACATGTGTCTGTTGGAAATCATAACAGTTTATAAACGATTTATAATTATGTTTACGAATTTAATTTCCAAGAACCATGCAAATGATTGACTTTGAATCTAATCTTTGGGGGGTATCGAATATACTTAGAAAATATGCAGTGGAAGTCTGGTCTGAATTTGGATTGAGGTTTTGAGCACTCCAATTGTCATACCTCTACCGGTATCCACACACACAAATTGGATCGGGTGCTAGCGCCCTTGACATTAAACCTCAAAATAGACAAAAAAAAATTTCTCTCTGTTTTAGTTGTTTTTCTTTTCTCTATCTCATCAACGAAAACTTAGTATCAAATATATATGTACAATGCAACCGACATTGCATGTTATCAAGTGGGCCAAGCCCATTAAGTTTTCCTCTTTTTTGTTTTTTAATTTGACCAATTATATATATATATATATGTAATATATATATAATATTATTATTTTATTTATCATATAAATAAATTTTCCAAACAAAAAAATATTTTGATTCAATTTGCTTAGGTTTGTGGCCCGATAGGATCGTATAATATTAGCAATGGACTTTCTATAGATTATGAGCGGTCTCTAGCAAAACATCATAACCCCTAATATTACACGAAGTGTCAAACCTCGACAGTACAACTTTATTTTAGATTAAAGTACAAATGATTTCAGGACATTCCCAACAATCTTCTACTTTTACTGGAATCATCTATTCCTATAATCCCTATGTCTGTATATCTCAATCTGACCATAAGGCAAGAAACAATGTCATCCTTATATAGTTCAACCATGTTTACCGAACTCTGATTTATACTGATTAAACAAACGACTGACATTCACCTCCTTTGAGTATGGTCATGCATTTCTTAGTATCAAATCTTCGATAGGCCCAAAGATATCTCTCCCGTTATATAGGTGGGACAAATCCCCTCTTATTCCATCCTTGTTCCTTATACACTTTATAACACACCCAATCAATGTCTTTATAATCACGTGGTACAGTTGACGTTTGCCAAAGTCAAAGTGGACCAATCTATATATAAGAAAACATGATGAACTCAGGTCAAAAGACTATACTCTATAGTTGTAATGAAAAACTCTAATGACATTCAGATAACAATCGTGTAGAGTTCTCATAGCGGGCCAGTCCGATATTGTATTCTCTAACACATATATCTATGTGATTGACTTTAATAAAACATATCAATGACTCTATGAAACTTAGTCATCAACCACCTCACAGACTAGTCATTCATAGTTATTAATGTCCCTACTTAATAACCTAACTATAGACCTCAGTAACTTATGCCATTTATCACTTATAGGATTTCATGATCAAGTCACGTACTTGATGACCTATAATAACGATATAAATTATTTTGGGACTATTATTCAATTATCCAATAATCAAATAATACATGAAACTAATTTCATTACTTTAAACATAGAAAATTCTATGTTTACCTGAACATCAATTCCGGAAACAAAGCTCCCACTAAACCCAAGATCATATCTTTCAAAATCTAATATGAATTTCATACTTGGATCACTCAATAGGTTTATTAGGAAACCGTAAACTCTTACTCCCACTAGTCATTTAGAAATTATCCTTTTTTCCTTAGAAAATAATTTTTTCAAGTAACAAACAATTTGTTATTTACTTCATCGTTGAATTCTTTGAATATTTCAAAGAACCAGGTACGTGAATTATCATATAAACATAACCATTAAAGAAGTAGCAACTTTCTTTGACTTATAAAGTCATTAGTTCTTATACATCTCTATGTATAAGATCTAACAAATAACTCACTCTTTCACTAGTCTTGGTGATAGAACGGTAGTCATTTTTCCGGTAAACTAAGAGAACATAACTCATTAGATTTTAAATCAAACGAGTTTAGAAAATTCATCGCTATGAACTTATAGATAAAATTTTCAAATCCAAAAAATATTTTGATCCAATTTTCTTAGGTGTGCGGCTCTATAGAATCGTATAATATTAGCAATGGACTTTCCATAGATTATGAGTGGTCTCTAGCAAAACATCATAACCCCTAATATTACACGATGTGTCAAACCTCGACATTACAACGTTATTTTAGAGTAAAATACAAATAATTTCAGGATATTCCCAATAGTGTCCTCCTCCAATGTGATGATGTGTCGCAAAACTGGAGAAAGTTGAGCAAAAATTATAGTATTTATTTTGGTAATGTAATGTTTATTGGGTTTTTTCGTTTTTAGTCCCAAGTTGTTTATGAAATTGACCCAAAAATGAATAAAAGTTTGAGAAAAAGGCCCGACCCATTACGTTAGTGTATATTGCGTCCTCTTGGCTTGTCTCTTCATCTTCTTTCTCTGTCAAAGGTCATAAATTTTCATCTCCTTTTCAAGTTTCGCCTAAAGATAGTTCGTAACTTTCTTTGTTACAGTAAAAATTATTGAACGACTCTCTCTCTCTCTCTCTCTAAGCATGTTGTCTTCTCCGATTATACCCGGTAACTGGCTTTCTCTCTCTCTCTCGTCACACAATTTCTCTTATTTTTGCTTAGTTTCCTTCTGTAACTCTATATTGTTTTACTTAATGTCACTTAGTTTCACGGTTTCCTCTCCCTTTTCACTAGCATGTCTCCGTTTATTGCTCTGATCTCATAACGCTTAGGGAATGATTCGAACCAGAAAGGCTTTTTACTTAATGTATATAAGTATATAGGCGTATATACACTTTATAGGCGTGTATATACACTATATTCTAGGCGTATTATCTATTTATCTATAGGTTAATGATGTTTAAACCAGTGACGTGACATAAAATTTTAGATAATTCATGTAAATTTTTAAAGATTTTTTATAATAAGTTTTAAAAGATGAAAAAGTCAATGAGAAAGTGGAAAAGGTCAAAGAGGAGGAGGAGGAGGAAGAAGAAGAAGAAGAAGATTCTCCCTGAAGAAGAAAAAGATGAAGAGATTTTTTCAGACGAGGATGAAGAAGTATACTCGGGGCCTATACTAAAGAGGTCAAGCGAGATGACTGAGTTCTCGTCATAGAGAGAAAGAGATGGTGACAACAATGATAGTGTAAGCTATCCACCGTCACCAAATTGTCGTCGTCCACCGCCACCGTCAGACCCAGAAGACGGTCCAGACGACGGCTACTACTAATCTCTTTCTCTCTCTCTCTCATTAAGACTTATTATAATTATTATTATGTTTTTGGTTGGATATATTATGACTTTTAATATTTTATTTCTCTCAAACTAATGACTTTTATATTTTATTTCTATTATGTTCATAAGTTTTTCTTAAATAATTCAAACCAAACACCAAAAACTAAAAGATATGAACTAAAACTAAAACCAAACACTAAAACTAAAACTAGTTAATATAATATATGAACATACAAACAAATATTCCAATATAACATATGAACATATTAACACATTAACAAATATTCTTTGTATTTTCAAGAACGCTTTAATATTGAGTACGTACTAAGAAATGAAAAGTCAAAGAAATTTTGATCTCAAACATATTATTGCATAAAACAATTAGTCTTACATGGTAAAGCACTAAAAAATAAAGTAAAACTATTAAACCAAATTTAAAGGATAGGCAATACTAAATAAAATAGAAAACACCCAAAAGTAGACATACGAGGAACTTTCGTAAAACTAATATCTTATGTATAACTATGAATAATTTTTTGTCGGTTGATGAAATTTTTGGTGCCAAAACAGAAAAACATAGAATCAAACTACAACACTATTCTCCTCTACAATTTACCAAAACCAAAGCTATGATTAGACGGTTATCTCTAAACCAAAAACTGGAATATTGCTACCTCTTAATTCATCAAACTAAAGCTTTGGTTTTATCGGTTAATTCGGCAGGTTCTCCTCTAAGACTACATTCCCCTCGCTTAACTCCTTCATCTCCATCTGAAAATTAAGTAACCACGTTCCTTAGATGAAATCAGATCCTTTCAAATCTCGTTTTCATTTTCTTTTTGCTGCTTGTCGAGAGTTTGGAAAATTTCATTTTGAGATTAGACAGATATCTCTAAATCATTAAATCGGAATATTGCTATCTCTCAATTCATCAACCCAAAGCTTTGGTTTTATCGGTTAACTCGACATATTCTCCTCAATCGCTAGATTCTCGTGGCTTGACTCCTTCGTCTCCATCTGAAAATTTAGTAACCACATTTGGATTAGACGATTATCTCTAAACCATTAAAACAAAATATTTTTATCTCTCAATTCATCAACCCAAACTTTGGGTTTATCGATTATTGCTATCTCTCAATTCATCAACCGAAAACTAGAATCAACCAACAACAGTTATTAAAGACTCTTATATCTTGGTTTTATAGCAATCATTTTTTATTCCGGTTATGTTAGTTCATTTATTATTTAATTGGACGGTACATTAAAGACTCCATTTTCACCTGATTTAGATGTAAAGTAGCTGAAACCATCAAGAAATTGGCCTTATGCAACTGACTTTAGAATTTACCTGATTTGGATGTTCGTCACATAGTTTCACCATAGTTGCAAGCGAAGAGATATATAAACATGTAGTTTGTAAACCAAAACCTATAGTTTGTGAACCATATTTGATTTGGAATTATATATCTGCACAGTTTTTCATTCATAGGAGCAGCCACTCGATTTGGAAGGCTTGTCAAAAAATCTTCAATATACACTGGTTGAGAGGAAGTAAAAAACTGATCAAAATATGTGATATCAATATCAACCTTCTTCTTCTCACAATCATGTAACACTTCAATCCCTGTTTCACTCTCAGATAAATTTGTATTGATCATGGCCGAGTACTGTGTTTTCTGATCCATTTCTTTGCTTTTTTGAGCTTTTCTTTGCCATGAACAATTTTAAATAGAAGTTTCAGAGTGATTTTGTGTTGATTATGTGTGTCTTGATTCTGTGTTGAAAAGTAAAAAACACAACCCTATCTTTGTTCACCTCATTCATGATAACTGGAGCTTTTTCCAGCCTTAAAAGCAGCTTTTGGTCCACAGGATCATCATCCAAATCTTTGATTGATCTCTGAATCTTCAAGATACAAGCATTCTCCTCTGTTGAATCAGACACTTGTAGATATTTGCGCATTTTGTCAAGAACATTATTCTTGACCCTCATTCGTCCTAAGGCTGCATCAAAGTCAACTTGTTCTTCGACTTGTTCTTCGGTAAGAACACCGTAGAAGGGATCACCAGGATTGAGGAAAAAAAATTATGGCATTTGTTGGCAAAAATAAACTACAATTAGCAGTTCTACTAGTGCTACATAGTTCTACTTTCGCAAAAAAATAAGTTCAATGATTTCAGGCTCTCATTCAACCATTGAAATGCATTTTTTTACCAAACTCAAAAACAACGCTCGACAGAGGCAACGAAGTGGTCGATGGCGGCGACTGAGAATACAAAGTGGTGAAGTGTAAGAGAGATGAAGAGCGATAGATATCGATCAATAACTAGAACTACGCGAATTGAAATCGCATACTTCACCACTTTTTTTGATATACAAGTGGTTTTTGTTAACTTGGTAGCCAAACATGATATACACGGAGCGTATGATTTAAGCGTGTGTAAACTTGGTAGCCCTTTATTGATCTTTCTACTTATGTTGTATATCATGTTTGGCTACCAAGTTAACAAAAACCTTTTTTTTTATGGTGACATCATCATAAAATAAAGAAGGTTAACCCGCAAACATTTTGTTACATATATGAACCTTAAATTCTCTAGTTTCGAAGATTTTGGAAAACATGAAAATAAAAAGTTGTGACTATATCTATCAAATTATGGGTGTAACCATAGCTTTATATGAAACTAAGTATCTAAAAATTTCCCATGAAACATGACATCATAATGGC
Source organism: Anastatica hierochuntica (assembly GCA_900406275.1). Lineage (NCBI taxonomy): Eukaryota > Viridiplantae > Streptophyta > Magnoliopsida > Brassicales > Brassicaceae > Anastatica > Anastatica hierochuntica. The sequence goes on from OVAN01013412.1 coordinate 6,261, forward strand.
ATTATCCATGAGAGGGAAATGTCTCGAAAGTTAGTATACAACCTCAAATAATGTTCTATCTGCACAAAAAAGCAGAGAAACAGAAAGAACTTGCCAGACATTATCGTGATCCTTTTTATCATTCCCCTTTGGTGGACTTAGGTACCTCCTTTTCATTTAGAGGTTTTATACTTTTGGATGAAAAGGCTTTTTGTTGAACAAACACTTTTGTCGTTGAAGATTTGAAGCAATTTTGTTTACTTTATCGTGGATTTTTGTGACGGCTATACCACTACTCAACTATCTCGTGACAGTTATTTCTGGGAAACTTCATTTTCTTCATTACTTTGCTCAGTCTTTTTTCATTATCACCTGTCGAAAATTTCTCTATTCCTCATTGTTTCTCCTCTGCCACAAGATAAGTTACTTCCGGAATGGATCTAGACTTTGAGAAAGCGTTGAGAGCGTTATCCCTTGAAGGAGAAGCTATCCCATTCGAGATGCCAGACCTTTGGAGTTTTACTCAAGTAAACACAACACGCTGAGCATTATTAGAAGAAATCTAAATCCTCCATTCCAGCCTATGGAAGACTTAATCTGTGATATGCCAAGGAAATTTAGAGTCAACGACCGTGTACATGGAGTAGCTTTAAGTAGAGAGTGATTCCAGCTCATCTTTAATTATAAAGAAGATATGGAAGAAGTCTTAAAGAAGGGAGCTTGGATGTTTAATGAATGGTCCATTGTCATTGATCTATGGTATGAAACTCCTCCATCAAACTATTTGGAGCTCATGCCCGTGTGGATTCAAATACGAAACATTCTAGTAAACCACTTCACTAATGCTTTAATCGGGACTTTTGGAGAATTTGTTGGTCCTGTGGTTGAAGTTTCTTATGATTCGATGAGGAGCCAAATCAAAGATTATGTGCGTGTTAAAGTTATGTTTGATGTATCCAAACCGGTCCATAGATCACAAGTCATCAAACTGAAATCTAGAGAATCACTAAAGCTTCTATGTGATTTTGAGCGGGTACAAAAAAGATGTTATATATGCCCAAAGCTTACTCACGCCAAAGACTCATGTCCTCTGCTTATACAACACCAGCTCAATGCAACGAGTTTGTAGAAAGCAGGACAGAGCATCTCTAGAAAAACAGAACTAATCCTCAAATAAGGATCCTCTCTATAGTGTCCTTTCTGAAGATCAAGTTGGCATGGATCCTTGTACAGGTCGCAGATGCATTGCACCAGAAGTATTGAATGAAATGCGGCAATACTTGTTGGTTGATGATAAAACGGAAAGACAAGCAAGAGTTCTCCATATCCAAAGCATAATATCTGAAGCTGAAAAGGATCTTGTTTCACAAAAACTTTGCTAAGATTGGAGCCTCAAAAAATCTATCATAAAACATTGACAATGGGAAAGGCATAGTTTTTTATTATGAAGAGAAGGACCACATGGAGATGACTAAAGACAAAGGAGCCAAGTTCATGGGGGCTGCAATCAAGGTTGCCCAAACATTCTCTACTCAAGCTGATTTAGTATCACTTTGAAGCAAATCTTCAAATCTAAGAAGCAGTTGGATTATGGTTATGGAGGACCAACGGTTTTTCAAGCTTCTCGTCAAGAGACTTTTGTTTCCGGGTCTTCTTTAGTTCATATTAAAGGTCGTAAACACCCTTTGAAGGCTATGAGATTATCTTCTACCATACGCAAGCTCCCAGCGGAAAATAACATCAACGTCAAGTGTCTCGAAGATACTGATCAGACTACACATAAGCGTAAAGTCTCAGAAATTGTTGTCCCTTCCCAAACCAATTCCGGACGTAAGCTAACAGAGGTTGCTCCAAGTGAGGAGTGGTCGATTCATTAATGAAGATCGTGAGCTGGAACTGTCAGGGACTTGGCCCGGACTTGACAGTTTAATGCCTCGAGGAAATTTGTAAATTTTTTCCCCTGAGGTCATGTTTGTGATGGAGACAAAAAATCATAGAAGTGTGCTAGTGGATTTAAAAGTTTGTTTGGGTTATGATGATGTGCTCACAGTTGATTTGATCGGGTGAAGTGGTGGATTAGCAATCTTTTGGAAGAACAGTGTTAGACTGGACTTCAAATTTGTAAATAAGAACTTAATGGGCATGTTTGTACAGTTCGAAGATTTCAGGTTCTTTTTATCGTGTGTTTATAGAGCTCATATCATAATTTTCAACATTTTGTATGGGAGAGGCTGGTGAGAATTGGTTTTAATAGAAGTGACCAATGGTGTATGCTTGAAGACTTCTACGAGATCCTTCACAATGGTGAGAAATTAGGAGGTCCAAGGACAAGTGATTCTATGTTTAAGGACTTCTAAAATATGCTTGAGGTGTGTGGGATGGTTGAATTGCCAAGCTCTGGAAATGGATTTACATGGGCTAGAATGAGACATAGCTTATGGATACAATTCAAGTTAGATCGAGCATTTAGTAATAAAAAATGGCGAGAACAATTTCACAAAGCTCATCAGGTATTTTTAGATCTAAAAGGATCAGATCATCGCCCGGTTCTTGTATATCTTCAAGGGGAAAACAAGTCTTATCGAGGCACTTTTTGGTTTGAGTAAAGATGGGTTGGAAGGGCTGGTCTAAGAGAGCCTATCGCTAAAGCTTGGGTACCGAAAGACTACAGAGATAGAAGAGATTTTTTTAAGAGAATTCATGATTGCAGAAAGGAATTAAGCCAATGGAAAAAGAAGAATTCTGCTAATTCTTTTGTTCGAATAAATCAACTAAAGGCAAGTATTGAAGTAGAGATTTTTTCGATATCTCCAATCTTCAGTTATCGTGCAATCCTTAAAAAAGAATTAGCTAAAACTTATGGAGATGAAGAATCCTATTGGAAGCAAAGAAGTAGATGCCATTGCCTTAAGGTGGAAGACAAGAATTCAAAGTATTTTCACAATTTGGTTCGAGTTAACAGAGCTAGAAATAGGATAATCAAACTCCTTGATTCTGATGGTCTTGCGCATTCTGCGGAAAAATCTAAAGGAAACATTGCTGTTGATTATTTCAAAAACCTTTTTAGCCCAAATCAGCCTTATGACTTTACACATATATTTGGTGATTTTCAACAGACAATCACAGCCGACACGAATGCCTGTCTTCTGCGACCTGTGAGTAAGGAAGTGATCAAAAATGATGTATTTTCTATGATTCCATCGAGCGCTTCAGGAAGTGATGGAATGAATGGGTGTTTCTTCCAAAAATATTGGGTTATAGTTGGCCAGACGGTCACAAAAGAGGTGATGGAGTTCTTTCTTAAAGGTTCATTCCCCTCATATTAGAACCATACACTTCTTTGCTTAATTCCAAAGAAAGAGGTATCGATTATAATGAATGATCTCAGACCCATCAACTTATGTTCAATGCTTTATTAAACCATATCAAATATATTGGTATCCATATTAAAGCCTTTGATGTCGAAGATAATTTCGCCTACAGAATTTGCGTTTGTTAAAAAGCGGCTGATATCGGATAATATAGTTATTGTGCATGAGCTCATCCATTGTTTGAGAACTCATGATCAAATTTTGAAGGATTCTATGGCCATTAAGACTGATATTTCAAAGGCTTATGATAGAATCAAATGGAGTTATCTTACTACTCAACTACAAGCTCTCGAGTTTCAGTCACAATGGATTGACTGGGTCATGTTTTGCGTTAAGTCAGTTACCTACTCTGTTCTCATTAATGGCCAAGCTCATCGAGTTTCAGTCACAGGGATTACGGCAAGGCGATCCATTATCTTCCCTACTTTTTGTATTGTGTACCGAAGGCTTAATTCATCTCTTAACTAGAGCGGAACGTAATGGATCAATACAAGGAGTCCAATTTTCATCCATGGGTCCTTCCATAAATCACTTATTATTTGCGGATGATAACCTTTTTCTGTGTAAGGCAACGGTAGAACAGAGTAAAGCTTTAAGAGAGGTGCTTTTAGTGTATGAATCAGCTTCAAGTCAAGTCATAAACACCTCAAAATCTTCTATAACCTTTAGCAATAAGGTGGATGACTCTGTTAAATCTAGCATACAAACGACTTTAAACATTGATACGGAAGGTGGTACTGCTAAGTATTTGGGACTCCCTGAATGTTTCAGTGGATCTAAGGTTGACATGCTTAGCTACATCCAGGAAAAGTTGAAAGAGCTCTTAACATGATTTTTTAGTCGTATGCTTTCACAAGGAGGAAAAGAGGTATTGATTAAATCTTTGGCGATGTCTATGTCAGTTTATGCAATGTCGGTCTTCAAGCTTCCAAAATCTTGCTGTCAAAATTTAACCTCTGCAATCTCTAATTTCTGGTAGAATATGTCTGACGATAAGAGAAAAGTTCACTGGATTCGTTGGGAACGAGTTTGTCTTCCTAAAAAGGATGGTGGATTGGGCTTTCAAGACATTGAGCTTTTTAACTAAGCCCTCTTAGCTAAACAAGTTTGGAGATTTCTTTCTGAACCTGAAATTTTATTTGCTAAGGTCCTGAAGAGCCGGTATTTTGCAGAACCTGAGTTCCTTCAAGCAGGTCTTGGTAAACGGCCTTCTTTTACGTGGAGGAGTCTCATCCATGGAAGAAATCTCCTTTCTATAGAGCTGGGCAAGATGATAGGTAACAACGAATCAACTTTTTTTTGGACAGAGGATTGGATTCATGATGATGTAATGCGACGTTTGTTGATCAAACCTCTCTTTTCAACATGAACATGAAAGTCTCAGAATTACTGAATTCACATACTAAAACATGGGACAGAGCTAAGTTGAATGAAAACTTCTTCTCGGAGGATGTAAAGCGAATACTTAAGATGAAGCCTGTTTACAATCGGGAAGATTTTTGGATTTGGTCTCATAATCGAAGTAGACAATATTCAGTTAAATTCGATTATTGGCTCAACACAAGACTTTCCAAACCAATACTACTTTAAGAATCAGAGGCTCAACCATCTCTAAACCCTGTAAAAGAGAGCTTGTGGAAGGTAAAAATGGTTCCTAAAATTAAAATTTTTATGTGGAAAGCAATGAATGAAGCCCTTGCTGTAGCTGAATCTTTAAATGCTCGAGGTATGCAAGTAGATATAAGATGTCAGCTCTGTGGATTAGAAGGAGAAGGTGTTAATCATGTATTGTTTACTTGTCCGAAAGCAAGGCAAGTTTGGGAAATGATTCGATTCCCACTAGTTTTAGGTTTTAGGACATCCTCATTCTTTTCAAATATGAACCATCTCCTTGAGGTCTATAGATTGGTTGCTATCCCTGTTGAGATAAGAAGATTATTCCCATGGATCCTCTAGATCTTATGGAAAAATCGAAACAAGATTCTTTTTGAAGGAAGAAAATTTGATGTCAGAGTTAGTATTAACAAGCTATGGGATGATTGCTTGGAATGGTTTAATGCAAAACAAGTTGTAGATCAATCTCTCACTAATCCTAATCGAAGTATAAATACTGCTCAAAATCAAAGTTCATGGATCCCTCCAATGGAGGAATGGCTTAAGTGTAATTAGGAATCTCATGGTCAAAGAGAAAAAGAGTGTGTGGTGGATCATGGATTTTGCGTGATCATCATGGAATGGTGTTATTACATAGTCGTAGAGCATTTAATTTCGTCGACGATCTTGTCGTTGCGAAACAAAAATATTTACTATGGGCTTTTGAAAGTATGAAGAACCATCATCTTGTGAGAATCATATACGCTATCGAAGCTTCGGAATTGGTGGATGCTTTGACGAGGCCACCAGATTGGCATGCTTTCAAAGCTATACTATAGAGATTTCAGAAGCTTTGCGTGATTTTTCAGGTTGGAAGTTAGAGAACTCGAACCATCTCTGGAACCAGAGTGATTTTCTTATAGGTCGTAGTGTTACTCTGGAGGATAGATGGAAATCATATGTTGCTACGAGTCCGCCAAAGTGGCTAGAACCCATCATCAACAGTAAAAAGCCTTATATTTAGGGTCCAAATGGTGACAACGGTTTTGGTAGTGCTGGAAAAGCGGCTTTAAATTGCGGTGCGGTTCAACTGCGGTATGTGCGGAATGCGAGACAAGTGCAGTTTCTATAGAAAAAGCGGTACGGAATAATGTTTGATCGGTGAAAACAATATACGGTGCGGATAAGTGCGATGATTGGTGAAAAAAAGAAATAAGCGATGCCGATCATAAATAATGTAGATCTTCTAAGTTGACAAAAAATGTAAATCTTGTAAATAAAATAAATTAATGATATTAATATAATTTTAAATTAAATTAATAAATTAATTTAATTTTTAAATTAGATAGAAAAATTCTAATAATTTATTTAAATCAATATGTAATTTAGAAATAAACTACTTTTTTATACTAAGCAAAACTTTAAATCTAATCAGTTTTCCGGAATATCGAACGATAATTTTAACTTTGGAGTATTAAGTCCGATTTCAAACCAAAATTTTCGGTTTCGTTTCTCAGAATTTAAGATCAATACTGGAATCGCTCATAAATTGGTTCAGTTCCGATTTCGCTTTCAAATTTTTGGTTTCGATTCGATTTCGGTTCTTCGAAAGCGAAGAGTAATATTTAAATGAATATGCCTACGAAATATATATATATA
>OVAN01013414.1:0-12862 GCA_900406275.1 Anastatica hierochuntica
TAAATGGGTCTTCGGTTATGGCAGCCACTAAATGGTTCGGTTCATAACAGGGAGGAGATATTTTGATTATATTTAAAGATGATGGTGCATAGAATTAAATGTTATATCTTCACCACCAACAAACGCAACCTAACCTCAACTTTCCACCTCATTTTGCTATCTATTTGAAGATGCAAACCATTCTATCAAATAATTCGTATATCAAATATAATTTGAAAAGAAGATATGGAAATAATGCTTAATTTACAAGATGATATTTTGCGTAAAATTATAATGATTGTGGCTGAGCAATCTGGTACCAACCTTCAACCATTTGTTGTCGCGGGTAAGTGCAGTTATCAAATTGTCAAAACCGAGGAAGTATTTAGTACATGTGACATATATTATATTTGTTATAATGGGATCTCCACTCATCCGGAATTCGAGAAAGATCTTCTTCGAAAAATATTTGGTTGCTCGTAACCCCACCGTTGTGTAATATGAATCACTACGGCTTGCAACTCACGGTTGCTACTTAATTAGGGCCGCCAATATAAGATAGCATATTATTCGATGTACACTGGGTGTACAGGTGCTTTGGTACACCAACGTGTTCAGTATAAGTCGTACACTTGAGTGGACAGGTGCGCCAGTAACCAACGTGTGTAGCATAAGTCGTACACTTGAGTGTACAAGTGCGCCAATACACCGACATGTGCAACATAAGTTGTACATGTTAGTGTACGGGTAAGCCGGTACACCATGGTGTATAGATTAGGTCTACAGTTGGTGTACCATGTGCGGTTAGTGTACGCATCTAGGTGAATGGTTTGCAAGTTATACAAATATGCACCTTTACTACATCTCGAGGTCCATATTAAGAACTAACACGTACATCATAGCGCCCAAAAGTTATTTGTTGAACAAAATTTTATCGCAAAAAGTTGTCTCGCTAAATACTTATGGACGTTGGGACACTTCGTGTTTGGAGCTTAGGACTCTCTTGTTGGTAAAGAGGCTTTCGCCTCTACCCAATTAGAGCTTAGTTTGGGTTTTTTCCCCTAAAGTCAACCAAATCAACCTGTACCAATCTCTCTCCTCTCCGTGTCCACCGCTAAACCCCCCCCCCTCGTTTCCCAAATCGCAACCCTAATTTTTGTTCATCTTCTTCTTTGTCTCTCTTAATCCGAAATTTTCGAAGCTGGAAAATCCAAGAGCTAAGATGGCAGACCAAATAGATCAAGTTTTTCTCTCTATGACTCTTGAAGAAAATGAGGAACCATTTGAGCTTCCAGATCGGCCGGAGTTTTACTCAACCGAACGCAATGCCTTGAGCTTAATTAGTCGACTTCTAAACCCCAGCAAACAGAGCATGTCTAGCGTCATCTTGGACATGCAAAGGAAGTGTCAACTCTATGAAAGAGTAAAGGAGTAGCCTTAACAAAAGATACCTTTCAATTCATTTTCAAATATGAACATGATCTTGAATCCGTTCTGAATAAAGGTCCTCATATGTTCAACCAATGGTGACTGATGATGGAACGATGGGTCGAGAATCCACCAGAAAACTATCTCCAATTTCTTCTGGTGTGGGTTCGATTACGAAATATACTGGTAAACTACTACACAAAATCATCCATTACCTCTCTTGGAGAATTTGCATGTCAAGTCAAAGAGGTGGCTTTTGATCCGAAGAAAGCGCAGAACAAAGAATATATAAGAGTCAAGGTGCTCCATGACATATCGAAACCTCTGAGGCGTTACAGAGAAGTCACTCTCAAGTCAGGAGAGACGATAAGGATCCTCTACGAATATGAAAGAATTCAAAAGTGATGTTACAATTGTCAAAGGCTTACTCATGAGAGGGAAAGCTGCCCTTTCATCTCTCAGAACACTCGATCCAAAGGAGCAGGAAGCAAGGAAAAAGTGGGACAAGCCGGCTATTCATCCTCTCTGGTTCTAAATGATCAAAACCCTCTCTTTGGAGTTCTCAAGAATGATCAGATTGGAAACAACCCTCTTACAGGAAGACCACGCATAGCAAAGGAAGTTTTGGATGGTACACGCCAATATCTTTCAGTGGTTTCTGGTCCAGAAGGCTGATAAGAGAAGAACGGGTAAAGGCTTCTTTGGCAAGTTTGGAAAAGGACCCGATAGCTCAAAAATCAATTCTCTGTTTGGAGTCGCCACCTATAATAACTCAAGATCTAGATAAAGGAAAGGGAATCGTATATGACTTCTCAATGCAAGAAAGATCATAATCTCATTTGTCATCTCAACAAGGTCCAAAGTTACTCTTAGCGGCAATCAGAGCTGGACAAGCAGAGTGTAGGAGACAAGTAAACCCACCCATACAATCTGAAAGAATTGAAACTAGTTTGGACAAAAACCAGTCCATCTACCACTTTTGCTCGACGGTTCAAAGAGCAAGCACGCTTGATGCAAGCTCATCCGGAGCAAAAGCTAAAAAGCGCTATCAGAGAACAAGACCTCTTAAGAATTAAAGGATCAAGTTGTAGGCCTTTTCTCAAGATCCTGAAGCAGTGAATAACAAGTCAAAGGGAGATGTGCAAAACAAAGCTACTAAACGTAATCCCAGTAACTCGTCCTCCAATTCCATAAACTCAAAGCAGAAAAAAGAACAGGCGAGCCATATGGGAGGTTAGCCTAATCATAAATGAATCTTTTGAGTTGGAATTGTCAAGGATTGGGAACTTCCCGGGACTTGAAAATTCCACGACTCAGGGAGCTACGTAATATCTTCTTCCCTGAGATTTTTTTTTGATGGAAACTAAGAATTATCAGAATGTTCTAGTTGATCTTCATGCTTGGTTGGGGTATGATACGTTTTTGATAATAGATCGAGTGGGAAAAGTGGGGGATTGACTCTTTTTTTTGGAAAAATGGCTTAACACTAGATGTAATATATGCAGACAAAAACTTAATAGATGTTTATGTACATTATGGTTCTTTTATCTTTTATTTAACCTTTGTCTATGGGGATCCTATTGTAAAACAAAGATCAAAAGTTTGGGAGAGGATAATTAGATTTGGAGCAATAATAAAAGATACATGGGCTATTCTTGGTGATTTTAATGACTTTCTTCACAACGGAGAAAATATTGGAGGACCAAGAAGAAGTGATAAATCATTCCAAGATTTCGTAGACTTGATCAGTACTTGCGACTTCTCGGAATTGGAAAGCAAAGGGAATGGATTTACTTGGGGTGGTAAGAGACATGATAAGTGGATTCAATGTCAACTAGATCGATGTTTTGGGAACTCCAATTAGCATCAAACCTTCCCAGCTTCGAACCAATATTTTCTCGACAAAAGAGGCTTGGATCATAGACCAGTCCTCGTCAAGCTAATCGCTTCTCAACAGTCTTACAAAGGCCACTTTACCTTTGATAAGAAGTTTCTCATTCGACCTAAAATCAAAAACATCATCAAACAGGTTTGGAACTATGAAACTGTTTCTAATCAACTCTTTGTGGCTGGAAAATTGAGGATATGCAGAAAAAAGCTAAGCTCCTGGAAATAACATAATGATTTCAATGCCAGAGACAAGATCAAACAATTGGAGATTACTCTTGAACTTCAACAGTTAGCCATTAATCCAGATTGCAAAACAGTCTCATCTTTAAAGAATGAACTTTGCCAAGGATACCGAAAAGAAGAGCTCTATTGGCAACAAAATAGCAGAATTAATTGGCTTAACGAGGATGATCAATACGAAATTCTTTCATCCCATAGTCAAAGGCAGCAGGAAAAAGAATGGATCGCAAAGCTTTTGAACCCTCAAGGCATTTTCAAAAGATCTGAGGCATCCAAAGGAGAAATAGCTATTAACTATTTTAAAGAGCTCTTCACATCCTCAAACCCAAATGATTTCACATCTATTTTCAGGGACTTTCAACCCAAAGTAACCAGCTCTATGAACGATGAATTAATCAGAGAAGTATCAAAAGAAGAAGTCAAAGAAGTTATTTTCTCCATCGAACCTTCTTCAGCTCCCAGGGAGGATGGTATAACCGGCTATTCTTTCAACGATATTGGGATATTCTAGGAGACCAAATCACTCGGGAAGTACAAAACTTCTTCATCTCAGGTTTCTTTCCAAAAGAGTGGAAGTACACTCAATTATTTCTACTTCCAAAGATCTCAGAGCCGGAAAGAATGGTTGATTTGTGTCCAATCAGTCTTTGCTCAGTTCTTTACAAAATAGTTTCAAAAGTGCTAGTGAGAAGATTACAACCATTCCTCAACGATAAAGTATCGCCCACTCAATCAGCCTTTGTATCCGATCGTTTAATCTCGGATAACATCCTTATAGCTCACGAGATCGTGCACAATCTGAGAACTAATCTAGCGGTATCCGGAGATTATCTCACCATGAAATCCGACATGTCAAAAGGCTTCGATAGAGTGGAGTGGAGTTACCTAAAAGCTCTTCTAACAGCTCTTGGATTCCACGTTAAATGGGTAAATTGGATTATGTTTTGTGTATCGGCGATCACCTTTTCAGTCCTACTCAACAACCAATCCTTCGGCATGTTCACACCTCAAAGAGGCTTTAGACAAAGCGATCCACTATCGCCTTTTCTTTTTGTATTGTGCACGGAGGGATTAACCCATATGCTCAACAAAGTAGAGGAAGCTGAACAACTCCAAGGGATCAGATTTTCGAGCCAAGGACCATCGATCAATCATCTCTTCTTCGCCGATGACAGATTGTCCGTAATTAAAGCAGATAAAGGTCATTGTTTATCACTAAAAAATATCCTTCATAGATATGGTTTAGCGACAGGACAAGTTATCAATTTAAACAAATCATCTCTCACTTTTGGAAGCAAAGTTGGAGGAGGAACCAAAATAGAAATTCAATACCTTTTCAAAATCTACAATGAAGGCAGAGGAAGCAAGTATCTCGGCCTCCCCGAGTGCTTTAGCGGTTCAAAAGTTGATCTCTTAGCTTATATCCACCAAAACTTAAAGAACATGCTTACAACATGGTTCTCTAAAAAGCTATCGTTGGGAGGTAAGGAAACTTTAATAAAAGCAGTAGCATTGGAAATGTCGATGTATGCGATGCAATGCTTTAAACTCCCCAAAAGCATATGTCATTCTCTATCATCCGCAATGGTGGACTATTGGTGGAACTCAGAACAAGGTTTAAAAAAAATTCACCGGATAGTTTGGGGAAAAATTATGCTTGAGCAAAGACCAAGGAGGGATCGACTTTAGAGATTTAGAAGCTTTCAATCAAGCTCTTGTCGGGAAAGAAGCTTGGCGTTTGTTATAATATCCAGAAAATAGATGAAAGCTCAACCTTTTTCCAAGNTCGGTCAAAGACCCTCCTTTGGTTGGATGAGCATCTTATGGGGAAGAGAGTTACTCTCAAACGGAATTCATGAAAGGTTAGGTAATGGTGAATCTTTCAAAGTATGGCATAATCCATGGTTAAAGGACCAAGAATGGCGCACACCTTGGCAGCTAACACCATTCAAAGATCTCGACGCTACGGTTTCTACGTTGATTTGTCAAGACACTGGAACCTGGGATGAAGACATTTTATCAACCCTTTTCTTCCCAAGAGACATCTCTTTGATCCGATAAATGACGCTAGTGCTCCACCAACCTGATTTTTGGACTTGGCTTCATACAAAATCAGGTGAATACAATGTCAAGTCTAGATATTAGTTGGTCAATAAGATAAAGAACGGAGAACTCATAAGGATAGCCGAAATGAAACCTTCTATCAATCATCTTCTTCAATATTCATAGAAGATCAAAACATCTCCTAAGATTAGGAACTTCACTTGGAGAGCTTTATCGAGTGCTCTTCCGGTAGCAGAGAGACTCAACAAAAGAGGGATGAAAATCGATCCACCTTGCCAGACTTGCGACATAGAAACAGAAACGATAAATCACGTGCTATTTAGTTGCACAATAACAAGACAAGCCTGAGCGCTTTCTGGATTTCCAATTCTACAAGGAGGTTTCAGCCAAACATTCTTCACCAACATGGATTATGTCTTTACAACTGGCAACATAAAAGATATACCAAAAGAGATCCGAAGACGCTATCCTTGGACCTTATGGAGGCTTTGGAAAAACAGGAATTCCTTTTTCATTGAAGCAAAAAGTTATGATCCTCAAGAAACAACTCGATTAGTAGCTGACGAAACATCTCTTCGGTTTACCTCTCAACAGGTACAACAGGAAACAGAGGAAGTACACTCAACACCTTTAGCTCAAAATCGTAAAAAATGGAGATTCCTCCTAAACCACCATGGAAAAAATGCAACGTTGGTGCTACATGGAATAAAAACAGCAAGATGGATGGTGTGGTGTGGGTTTTGAGAAAGGCAGAGGGAAGAGTTTTACTTCATATCCGTAGATGTTTCTTGTCGATGAACTCAATCCAAGAGGTCCAACTAGCGGTACTCTTATGGTCAATCGAGTGTATGAAGGCGCATAACATCTCAGCTGTAAACATCGCAGCGAAATGCAATAACCTGGTGAAAGCAATCCATAAACCGTCCAAATGGTCATCACTCTCTGAAGAAGTTGCAGAATTAACGCATCAACTTCAAGGAATTTCCCGCTGGACCTTTTCTTTTGAATCTCGATCTACGAACTGAGGGCCTCATCTCATCGCGCTAAGTGTTTCTAGAGACGCAAGGATTCATTCATATGTAGCAGCCGGCTACCCTCAATGGCTTCAACATATTTTTGAATTTTAAGCTCATTGCCACTCTGTTTCTACATTGGCGCCACTCTGATTTCTTCATCTCTTCCTCTTAATTTTCTAATGTTTCTTTAAAACATTATTTTTGGGCTGGCTATGTCTTTGTATATGGGTCTAAGCCGACTTTTGTTCCATTTTAATCAATTTGTGAAAAAAATACTTATGAAAGTTAAACGGCAATTCCACATAATTATCACCTACTTAATAACTCTTATAAAGGCAAAGGAGCTTTGCGTGTGACTCTGTTGTGTCCACTTTGGCGATATGTTTCACACTTATTCACCTTCTGCCTCTTCACATTCCCCTCCTATATGTCTAGAAATATATTAATATGACAAACAAAATGTATTTGTAGATACATAAAATATGATTCTTACCAGTATCTCTCCAAACTTTTTTCTAGGCCTCCCAGGAGGTCTTTTTGTTATTGGTGGAGCAATGTCATCATCATCTTTTACCTAAGAAGTTATATCCAAATCGTCGGGGATAGGAACAGGTAGAGAAATGGCATGTACACTCGTCATCCACTTATGTTTTTTTTAAATATCCGCTATATACTCCCTATCCCCACATGTCGAAAAGTAGCTGATGCAATTGCATGGCGACAGATATTCCAAGTATTTGGAGTTCACGATAAGAACATGTACGCTTCTCCAGAGTAACATGATAAGCATATCCAGTTGACGTCGATGTGACCTAAAAATCCCATGTATTAAGTGGTACTACTGAGAAACCCCATGATAGCTCCAGATGTGCCACCAGCATCTTTTCAACTTCAATAGTGACATCTTCGTCCAATTTCCGTATTTTACACCATCTGCTCTCAAAAAATCTACTAATCATCCGCCGGATAAATTCAAATAAAGCAACAATAGAATGGTCCCTTCGGGAAGGAGAGCCTTGTTCAGCGACTTAGCTATATTTGAAGACAAAAGATTGTACATATTCCTGTGAAGTGAGACCGCGTCTAATGATCAACCTTCATTTTCTCATATAGTCCCAACATCGTTTTTTCGTCTTCTTAATATCACTGGTAATCTTCTTAAAATTTGAGACAGTAAAAGCTTATGCAGCTTTACTTATCATTTTCTTCTGATTTCTCTTTTTCAATCTAGTGTGACATTCCTTTTGAGGTTCTTAAGGCACGCAACATGGTGTGCGAGAGGATACCATTATTTTTTAGCATTATATATAGCTCTGCATCTATTAGAAATCAAAGTAAGCTCTGAATTGTCCTTAATGATGCATTCAAGATGCTTAAAAAACCATGACCAAGAATCGTTGTTCTCGCTGTCCACCATAACATAAGCGATAGCAAATATCCAAAAATTTGCATCTTGTCCACTAGCCGAGAGGAGTATACCCTTGTACTTGCCAAACATATGAGTACCATCAACAAGTACAACCTTACGTAAATTCTCCCATCCATCTATACATGCCTTCATGGCCATGAAAGCGTACTTAAATCTTCTCTTCCCTTCCTCATCCACTTCGGTTTGAATACGACATATTGTGCCAGAATTAGCATACTTTAACACATAAAAGTATAGTGGTTGCAGCTTGTACGAACTCTCCTCTGTTCCGTGAGCCGCCGCAATAGCAAACTCTTTTGCTTTTCAGCACTTCCAATAACTAGTTGTGAACTTAAATTCTTTGAGAAGGATCTTCGGCAATTCCGTTGCCCGTGGTCTAGCTATCTGAGACTCATACTTTGATCTCAAAAGTGTAGTTATGACCTTGGATGTTGTATATTTTTTGTACTGACCTCTGATTTTCGATAAGCATGTATGCACCAGATTGCTTTCTAACTTGATACATCACTGAATCCCTAATATGGCTTGCCATGACCTTCCTACTGCACCCATCATCATAACATCTTGCAACTGTGCAATGCTTCGCATGCTTATGGAACCGTAACCAGAATATCTACTTGATTGCAAAAATTGAAGTAACAGGTTGTACACCAAAATCTTAGTGAGTAGGCACAAAATCATTATCCTCCTCTCCATTGTCGTCCCTTAAAACATTCCAATAGTAATAATCATAATCTTCATCGCTCAAATATGTGTCATCAATATACTCATCCTCACTTTGTTCATATGTGGCATCTTCATTTTCTTCATATGTGTCATCCTCATCATCTTCCCCACTATCTTCCTCTTCGTTATCTTCATTTTCTTCCTTATCTTCCTCTTCATTATATTCCTCGTCTTCATTATCTTCTGTATATTCCTCTTCCTTATCTTCCTCATCTTCCTTATCTTCCTATCAGCATCATTATCTCCCTTACCAGCATCATCATCTCTTTTGTCATCATCTCCTTTAGCATCCTTATCATCATCTCTTTTATCAAATAGAACATCATCTCTTTTATAGACGACATCATCATCTCGCTTATCAATGACAACAACAACTTCCACGTGTTTTGAAGCATGCGTACGAAGAGCATCCTCTAATTCCTTTACGTGCTTTAAAAATGCTTCGTCGAACACAAATCTGGACAATCATCTAACCGACCTTCGCAAATTTGATTTTCAAAAACATTTCTCGACACTCCGCCAGAAGAACCGCTCCCTCTGCATGTGTCTGAACCAGTAACTGTGCAGTTCTCATTTCCAGAACAAATACTCGACAATCCAACAGGTACAGAAATGCTAACCCTGCATATCTCAGGACCTGTAACTTGTTTCGTTCTTAGAAATACCAACTCATCACCAACAATTTCTTTAAATGAGACGAACAAGTTCAACGATTTGTCCGCTTGATGTAGGGAGATAAACTTTATCAAATTCATTTCGGTCATCAGCTCAACTGGCGATTTCTCCTCCCAATAATATATTTCAACCGAGACGACAATGTTCTCCAACCCATATAACTTAGCAATACCCTCCATGAGATCAGCAACACTTCCAATGGCTGAGTAATGAGTTGACCTTCCCATTTTTGACTTGTCAATCTTGAAATCTCATTCTCCGTTTGCATAAACAATCCAATGACCCATTATTACTACAACATATTTATCCACTTAACCCTAAAAGGAAAACTAAATAATGATTTTGTAACATAATCACAAAGGAATACGATGTGTACACAGACAATGTGACAATCTATCTGCACACCGTCCATCCTTTTCTTCCAATTTCTTCCCTTTAACTTCGCAGCTCATCACTCTCTACCAAACTAGCGTTTGCGAGTTTTTCACTTTACCAAACTCAGTGTTTTTCCATGTCCACATACCCATTAATTACCTTAATTATTTTTAAAAACAACCTAAAAAACGGTTCATTCCCGCCACAACTTGGGATATTGGATTTGGGCGTGCAATTGAAATTTTGTGGCCTGTTAAATTTAGTTTATTAAACATTTAGTCAAAGATTTTGTTACCAGCTAAATTGATTTCACGCCAAATTATTTTGTTCAAATTTTTTGGTTTATTTTGATTTTGCATACCCGCCCAAAATTGCACATACTTACTTATTAAAATGGTTACACATTTTGCTAATCAAATGTTCTAGTTAATTAACAATTGTATATGTATCATGTAATGATTACTTAAATTTGAAGAATATAAACATAGGGTAGTTTGTGATGTTACAAAAAAAAATTTGATCAGGAATTTTGGTTTTTTGTTAGCCGCGAAAATTTGTTTTCTTAGTCACCCATAAAAGCCAAAATTTATTTATAAATTAACGCCTACAAACTTGTATCTCATATATAAATAATCGAAAATTGTATGCTAAGTTTCATACTACAAAAACAAGAAGGAATACAAAGGAAATACACGAGTTTTTTTACTAAAAGTAGAATAAGATCGAGTTACCCATAAAATTCGACAAGAGTATAATAGTTCAAAAACATTTGAAAAGAGAAAAGTTATCTAGTTTTACAACTAAAATTTGGAAGTATTCATACTTTTCTAAGTGACCCATGTTTTACTCCACATCACACTCTAAAAGAAGTCAGCTTAACAATTTTCCTTTTTTCCCTTTTATCTTCTCTCTCTTACTTACTCTCACTTCAACTTTTATTCACTAGCTTTAGTGTCAACCAATTAATGCACGTTCTATTTACAAGAAGACCCAAGTTATATAACATTAAATTGTCCACACTTATTAAAAAACAAATAAAGTAGCATGATATTTACATCATAAGACCGTCTCCAGTGTTCATTTTGTTTTTTTACTTCAAATATAAAGTACTCTAAAAATAGAGTATGAGCTTACTTCAATTGTTTACTCTATTTTTAATTCAAATATATGGTACTCTAAAAATAGAGTATGAATTTACTCTAATAGTTCACTCTATTTTTTACTATGTAAAATAATATTCCAAATACATTTCATTTTCTTTTGTTTGTCATTTTAATTGTTCAATCCATAACTTTAAAATATTTGAATTGCACCCCTTTATTAAAATTTTATTACAACAAAAAATAAAAAAAGAAGATCCAAATATTCGTGTATATGCTCAAGAAGAACAAATACGAATCTTAAGGAAAAAGAAGGATCGTTAAACTCTTTCTGCATTTAGTTCGTTTGGAAAATATTTTAATGATCTTGGTAGATCTAGAAACGATCTACCTGATTAATAAATCACAACTCCGTGTTATGATAAGTTTCTCTAATTACTATTTTGAGTCTTTTGTTTTTCTCGTACTTTCATTTTATCACGTTATTGTATTTTCCAATTTAATATATGTCATTAATGCATTTTAAGATTTTAACTAATTAGATAATTAATCTTCGTTAGTATAATTTTATTTGAAAGAGAAAATAAATAATATATAATTTTATTGGATAAAAATTGTAAACATATAAAAGTTAAGGCTTACATTGTAAATAAAAAAGGTTCTACTCTAAAAATAGAGGAAATGAATAGTGTTACTATATTTTTGAAGTAACATTATTCATTTCTCTATTTTTAGAGTAAGATATAAAATACCATTGAAGTTCAATTTACTTTAAATATAGATTTTATAATGAAAATAGAGTATAATTGGAGATTCTCTAAGGGCACCACCAACCGAGGTTTCTCCGAAAATATCTCCAATATATATATAAGTTCAAAAAGGAAGAATGAGATGAGCGAAAAAGAGAGAAAGTCTCTTGCGAGAGACTTTGACCACATGTGTCTATTTTTTTATTGGGGTAAAAATAATTTTGTAATAATTATTATAATAATAATATTTGTTTTTTGGTTGAATTTACTAACTAACTATACAAAAAATGATAATTAATTTTGTGGGATTGCCAAAAAAAATATATTGATATAATATTGGAGATTAATTACACTTTCACCTCCAAACCATGAACAAAAAAATAATAATTGGAAAGTAAAATTGTAATTTTGTTAAATACTATATTAGAAAGGTATTTGATACTATAATTTATATAGAGCTATATGTGTTTGTTTATATAGTGTGTAATGCTTAATTTTGTTTGTGAAGGTATTAAGGAAAAAGACGTAGGAGAAAATATGTTCTCTTTTTCTTTCTTATCATGAATGAAATACAAAGGGGTAATAACTCTTATATAGGGAGGTAAAAATGATAAAATAATGTGAAAGGCAGTGAGTTAGTCGGTGATGGATAATTATTTAACACTCCCCTTTAATTATTCATCATAATAAAAGTATTGTATACTGTCTTAAAAACTTTATCATGGAAAAATCCTAAAAGGATAAAAACCATGATGAAGGAAAAGAGTACAGTAGTACAATCTTTCCCTGAAAATGATGGATCTTTCTTTTCACAAATCTCGTAAATGACGCATTCCGATACTCCAGATATGTTTACTGAACATCGTCGTAGGAAGCGCCTTTGTAAACAAGTTCGCCGGGTTTTCACTTGAGCGGACATAATGAACGTTGACTTGTTGATTCTTCTCGAGCTCTCGAGTGTAGGATAGAAATCTTGGAGAAATGTGCTTTGTCCGGTCGCTTTTGATATAGCCTTCTTTTATTTGTGTGACACATGCAGCATTGTCTTCGAATAACAAAGTCGGATCTTTGTTGATCTTCATTCCACTAGCAACTTGTATATGTTGGGTCAAAGATTTGAGCCATACACATTCCTGACAAGCCTCATGAAGAGCTATAATTTCTGCATGATTCGAGGAAGTAGCAACCAGA
>OVAN01013415.1:227-12861 GCA_900406275.1 Anastatica hierochuntica
CCAAACCCCCTAACTCGTCCAGGTTTGTCTTTTCCCAAAATCTTGCTCACAACATCTTCCCTTATGTTCTCAGCTAATGTTGAGCCCATTTGACTATCAAATGACTGTATTTATTCCTGATACAAACATTTAGACACAAGAAAATTCATTGAGTGTGTCCCACAATCCCACAATCCATACATTTAGACACAAGATAATTCTCAGCTGATGTTGAGCCCATTAATTATACACAATATAACAACTTCCAGAATTCTTACAATAGTTGAAGCAGATTGATGCTTCACAGGTCTACCATCAGCATGAGTGTGTCCCACAATCCATACCTTACTCCTACTCACCTTACTTGGATCTTTACTCTTTTTTTTCTATATAAAAAACACACATATCTCAGTACCTTTTTAATCTAACAAGCTGTAAAATATATAGATGTTTGACTAATCTTTTACCATTTCTTCAGCTAAACGAATCATTCCTCTGCGACTGGTGGTGTGAGGAATCTGATTTTTTCTCATCTCTCTGTACTTGTTACTTATTTCTTACAATATAAATATGAGTGTGATTAAATCTATAAGACATGACTTATAAACAAGAGAGTTACTTAGTTGTATAACCGTGAAAGTTGTGGTAGTCTTGCTCTTAACCCAAGAGGTCCACACTTGAATGGATGGGATGTTGCTGGGTTTTAAATATTTTCTCTCAGCAGTAGTCTTCGTAGCACGTACTTGTGACACTAGCCTTGACTTCCCAGCCCTCCACAAATTTCTCAGCTGCTTGAAAATAACAGCTTTCTGCCACTCTCTTGCAAGTTAAACCTCCCCTGCATCACAATAAGGAAAGGTCAAACATGTGTATAATTTCATCCTGCAGTTCAACAAAACATATATATACAAATCTGAATTTCTTACCACATTGTTGCTTTCGTCGCTGGATCAAGTTTTCTCCAGTCAGAAAGTGTTACCAAAACATGTTCCCTCACAAGAGGACCAAGAAAAGACGATAGTGTTACTGAACCAGGTCCAACATGATCACCAAAGTCAGTCCATGTGACCGCAACCTTTTCATTAGGATTTTCAGCCACTCTACGCATCTTTGTTGGTCCTCTTTTATTTTTTTCTTTCACTTCATCCCCTGGTAGTTGAACTCCTTCAGTACTAGGAATCTCATCATCTTGACCATTGCTAACTCCATCTTCTTCCATATTGAGAGCTTCTTCTTCATTCCCTTTCTCAATGGTAACTCCATCTTCTTCCATATTGAGAGCTTCTTTTTCGTTCCCTTTCTCATTGAGAACTTCATCTTCTTCCATATTGATAGCTTCTTCTTCATTCCCTTTCTCATTGGTAACTCCATCTTCTTCCATATTGAGAGCTTCTTTTTCGTTCCCTTTCTCATTGAGAACTTCATCTTCTTCCATATTGATAACTTTTTCTTCATTCCCTTTCTCATTGAGAACTTCATCATCTACCATATTGGTAGCTTCTTCTTCATCCTCTTTCTGTTCTTGTCCATTCAAACGAACTTCTCCTTCTATCTCAGTATCTTCTTTGTCATCTTCAGACATTGCCTTCTCAGCCTCATAAGCCTTATCTTCTTCCACAACACCACCATCTTGCGGTGTTACATCTTCTATCTCATCATCTTGAGCAGCTGCTTTTTTTGATTCTACTACTTTTTCTCGTTGGCGTTAGAACTAAATTCTTTTTTGGGGAAGCCACTTTCTTTCCTGTTCTTTTCTTTACTTTTAGTGTTGTTGCAGAAGCAATTTGCGGAGTTAGATCTTGTACCTCTAAGCCTTGATTACGTCTACTCCGACGAGAATCAACTTGTCCTCCTCCTCTTGTCTTTGCCATTTCTGAAACTCGTAAACAAAGAATAGATTCAATCAAAGTAAAATCAAAAACCAAAATCAAAATCAACAAAATCACAAACTTTCACATGAATCAAAATCGAAACCCAAAATCAAAATCGAAACCAAACGTCACCAACTTCGACATGCATGTTCACACAAACTAAGAATCGAGACCCTAATCAAAATCAATACCCAAAATCAAATACTTTCAAATCGAAACTCAGAATAAAATTGATGAGATAGAACATACCAATTGAAGCTTCGATTCGAGAGAACTCAAGGGGTTTTCTTCGAGAGAACTCAAGGGGTTTCAATTCTAAGGGAGAGGAGATTGTGAAGAAAGTGAGTGTTTAGGAATATTTTTTAGAGTATATTTGTCGACTAAAATTTAATATATCTTTTTCATATACTATAGCATTTATTTTTTTGATCTGCAATGGTAAGGAGCCTCCACTTACCAAATTAACGCGGCTAAATTCTTTTATTTTCCCGCGATTACAAACATAGTAATTTAATTTTATAAACACTATTATAAAGGACAGTGTTGGTATACAATAGCAGAACTTTTATAAACACTATACTTTGATGCTATTAATACCCACATTTCCTGTAGTGAGAGGAGACGTAAGCTGCAAATAAAGGTGTTTACAAATAAGCATATATGTATTAGATCCAAGTGCTTTGAGATGATGAAGATATCACCCATTTATATGCTATTTGAAGAGAGGTTGAGGTTGAATCTGAAGCTAACAAAGAAAGAGATGGTAGATTAGATAAAGAGAGAGTATAATCTCATTGTTACCGAAAATCAATGAAGCAAAGAAAAATCCAATTTGTATAGGGAAAGAAAAGCAAGTCATGAGTCTCATTTCTCTCGTATTTGGGACTATGAAGTTGAAATCAACAAATCTAATTGGTTCTCCACTTTGGTGATTGAGACTATTTTGGGGCTTGTGCCACAAAAAACAGAGGTTTGACCGTCTTTATATGTGTTTTCAAGCAGAGAGGGAATCATTGATGGCAACATGTAGGCCAGTCATAGGTTTAAAAGGGCCTTTTCTTAAGTGGGATATTAAAGGCCAGCTATTAGCTATTTTAGGGAGAGATGAAGATAACAGAATTATTCCAATAGCATGGATTGTGGTTGAGATTGAAAAACAACATAAATCGGGAATGATTTGAGCAAAAATTGAAAGAGGATCTTCGGTTAAAGTCTGGGGCTAACATCAACATCATTTCAGCCAAACAAAAGGTAAGAATGTGATTGTTTGATGTTACTTTAATCCTTTTTGAACTGTGATTGTTTGACGTTACTTTAACTTTGTTTATGGTTGTGATTGTTTGATGTAGGGGTTAGCGACTGCAGTGAAGAATGAAATGGCTGACGTTGAATATCGTATGTATTCCAAACACATAATGGCAAACTGGAAAAGAGACACAAAATATCCCACTTGGAGACTTTATTCTGGAGAATAGCAAGGTGTTACATCAAAGAAGAATATGCAGATGTTATGGAAGCATAGAAAACTTACGATAGAGGTGTGTATGATACTTTGTTGCTCCAAAACTCTACCACATGGTCTAGGGCATTTTTTAGATTATGATCTTTTTGCAATGACAATTTGAACAACCTTAGTGAATCCTTTAACAGAACCATTAGGAAAGCTAGGAAAAATCCTTATTAGACATGTTAGAGGACATTAGGAGGCAATGTATGGTTAGAAATGCACGGGGGTCTTTGATTGCTAATAGAATGAAGACTACATTTACTAAAAAAACACATGTTGAGAGTGAACTCACAAAGGAGAATCTAAAGATTGTGTCAGATACATTGCATGTGGTAACCTGCATGAGATAGATGACCATGGTGTAGCTTACCGTGTTGATATGGACATAAAAACATGTGGTTATGTGAAGTGGCAACTCAATGGAATCTCATGTATACATGAGGCGTGTATTATTATGGCAAAGAAATGGAGGTTTTATGATTTTTTGTCGACTACTTCTTGACAACCAAGTGGCAAGAGACATATGTGCGTAGGATCAAGCTTGTACAAGGTATGAAGCTTTAGCCTTAGCTGAATAGGATTGGAATCTTGCCACCACCATTTATAGTAGGCAACCGAGGAAGACCAAACAACCATGATAAGAGAAAAGGAGTGAATGAGTCATCTTCTTCATCCAACAAAAACAGGCTTTCAAGAGAGAAACGTATCATAACTTTTTCTAACTGTCTAAAGGAAGGTCATAATAAACAAACATGTACCAAACAAAGAATGAAAACCGTGGCAAAAAAAACTGAGAGGTCGACCAAAGAAAGAGAGTTTGATATGTAGTATGTTTATGTTATTTGTTTTTCCAAGGATTATGTTATTTGTTTTGAGGATTAGAGACATATGTGATTTTGTAGGGAGAAGGGACACATCATGGACTATCAAAAGGGCAATCACAAGGGAAATTTCAAGGGCAGTCTCAAGTGTGATTACTTACCAATCTTTATGTTTAAGCCTGGACCATTTAGTTTGATTCTGTTTGGATGATTATGTGTGATCATGTACTCGTCTTTTATGTTAAAGTCTTAACTTTGTGTGTTTATGTTTGGATGTTTAAGTATGTTCAAGACTCATTTTGTTTGATTCTGTTTGTGTTTCAAAAGTCATTACAAACTACATATCTCAGAAAAACCATGGAGCAAAACATATATCTCCAATTGAACATCCTTAAAGTCTTTCCATACTCCATAGAAGAGCATATAAAACACGAAACGATGATACTTAAAATGTCATTAAAAATTCAAACAAAAACTCCACACACAAACTCTTGCATTCTAATGCATGTACTAAAATTCATATTTTTGCCATCACCACTAAATAACATGAGTAATATCACCCAACTCATGAGGAAAAATATACACCATAAGTCATCTACTAATGTCTTTTGACTTCTTAAGTTCAACTTTTGTGGCCTTCTAATCTTTCTTTACCTCTTCTATAACACCTAGCAACACATCTACCTCTGTTTTCATCTTTGTAAGCTCGAGTTATGAAAGCCAACATGTGATAGAACATCTACTACCTCTGTATATACTGCATCTTCTACCACTTAAACGAGTGGTCCTAATAAGAGGGTAAACAAAAATGTCAAGCTTTAGTTCATCAATCACCATATATAGACAATTAGATGCATACATCTTTAAGAGTTGGACAGCAGAAGAACGGACGCCATGGATTCTCTTGCATCTTCGAAAGTAGATGCAAAACACGACGACCACATACATTGCACTTTTCAAGAAAATCCCGATTCGCATATTTTCGAGCTTGATGAGTCGGGATTCGACATCTGTGATTGAACAATCATTGATAACCACGACCAGAGATGATACCAATAGTCCAACGAACCAAAACCAACTTTCATAAATGTCAGACACACACGATCATGGAGTGAACCTGATTAAAGGAATGATACTAAGTAGTAATGCTTCGACGTACAAAGTATGCAATACAAAATGAAAAACATAGATGGAGAGATGATATGCATATGAATTTCGGTTAAGAGGAAGAGATTTTGTCGTGTGAAGAAGATGAAAATTGGAATCGATTTCTAGAATTAGGGTCTGGAGGCAAAACAATTTGAAGATTTTAGTTAGTGAATAAACAACATAAAACGACAACGTAGTGGTGATTAACAGAGTTAATAACTAATTAACGGTTGATTTTTTTAATATGGCTTGATCAACATATCATGGGGGTTTAAACGGATATATTCAAAAATTTGGTGGCTTTTTGGCTCACTTAAAGTTCATAGTTTTTTTGCCTCAATTTTAAAAGTACAAGATTTTTCCAACTTTTTTTCCTATAATATGCAATCCGAGGAGAGAGAGAAAGTTTTCGGTTCTTTTTTCCAATCCAACAATCCAATACTTAGGGTTAGGGATTCATTAGTCAGGAGAAGATCTAATATGGGTTCTCATGGTAAGACTAAGATTAAGAGATATATATATATATATGAAACGCAAAGAGATGATGATTCCATATCTACGTCTGAGAGGAAGTGTAAGAAGAAGAGATGTTTTTATAAGAAGGTCTCGTCGGAAGAAATCATCAGGGAGTATCTGATCGAAAGAGCCGAGAAGAAGGCATTGCGTGCAACAAAGAAATTGAGAGCCGATACCTTTGTGTGGAGGAAGAAGATTGAAAAAGATGTTGACGACCATGGAGGAGAAGCATCGCTGCTTGATGAATTTTTGTTGAAAGCTGCGAGGAGAAGGTATAAGAAGAGAATGTCAGAGTTTAAAAAAGTGAAGAAGAGGAAAACAGAGAGAGTAGTGGAAAAAGCTCAACATGAGTAATGTATGGCATTAATGGCTTGAGAGCGTGCACGAGCTGAGTTCCAAGATTTGGAGAAGAAAGAAAACGAGTTCCTTTTCGAACAAAGCAAGGTGAGATCAAAGATGAGACTACTTTAAGGCCGAGGGAAGCCCATCGACATCCTCCTCGATGATACGAATATCGAGCTCATTGAATATGACATGGTTTTTGAGGAACTCAGTGTTAAAGATATGGAAGAGCTTCGTAATGATATCAAAATGTATATGGATTTAGATCGAGCAACTCCAACACGCATTAAGTATTGGGAGGCCCTTAGTGTAGTATGCGATTGGGAGTTAGCTGAAGCTTTATAAAAGAGAAGTGCTTGCTCAAGAAAGGAGACTTCATGCTAGTGTTGATGCTGATGTAAGAAAACTTCTTGATGGGAAGACATACGCGGAGCTTGTTTTGCTTCAAGTTGATATTGAATCGCAACTGCGTTCTGGGCCAGGCAAAGTAGTAGAGTATTGGGAAGCTGTTCTTAAGCGCCTCGATGTATACAAGGCTAAGGCTTTCTTGAGGAACTAAACTCTGCTGAGATGTTAAGGATACGTCTACATCGCCTAGAGAAAGTTTCAGTGGATGTACAAGTTAATCCTCATGTGGTGGAAGAAAATGAAGAGATGAATCTTGAAGAAGCTGATGTGGAAGCTGGTTACTTTTCGCCGAAGGTCATGCACGATGATGATGGTGAGGAAGCAGCCGACCCCGAGGAAGACGCAAAGGTACTTGAAACGCAACGGATGGTTGTGTTGGAAAAACAGAAGAAGCGTCTAAAAGAAGCTATGGTATTCACTGTAGAAGATAACTTGGAGATTTAAGCAATGAAAGCTATGGGTGCAATGGTGGAAGGTGATGTTGTAGTTGGCTCTAATGCTGAAGCTAATCTTGGTTTAGAGGTATACAAGCCAAGAAAACCAAAGTATTTCAACTGAATTCACACGGGATATGAATGGGATAAGTATAACCAAACGCACTATGATCACGATAACCCGCCTCCAAAATTCGTTCAAGGTTACAAGTTCAACATCTTCTACCCGAATTTACTAGACAAACCTAAAACTCCCACTTGCACTATACAAAAAGATGGGACAAGCGCTGAAACTTGTATAGCCTGGTTCCAAGCTGGTCCGCCTTATGAAGACATTGCGTTCCGGATTATGAAGAAAGAATGGGAGTATTCTCGTAAGAATGGTTATAAGTACACATTTGAGGGTGGGATTCTGCATCTGTACTTCTACTCTAAACGACATCGCTACGGGCGATAAACTGGAATACTGATCGGTACATGAAAAGATTTCTATGTTTTATTTCTTCTCTGATTTTTTCAATAGCTCATTAGTTCTCCTAGTATTTTATAAGAGTTAATCACCTAAATTAACTCTACAAAACAATTTTATTACTAAAATAACACATGTTTACTAGACTAACTCTAATCTTTTTACAAAAGACCATTAGGTCCTTATTAACACTAATGCCATTTAAAATCTTTTAAAGGTTAAAAATTCAAAAAATTACCATAAAAATAATTCACCCTAAAAGGGTTGTAGAAAATCTTAAAATAATAAACAATTGAAAAAAATAAACCGCTGATCTCTTCGTCTCTACCTCTACTCCTTTGAAGCGCCGACTTCGTCTCTCCCTTTCTGCTCCTCGTCGGCGTCGTCGATTTCTTCTCTCTCTCTACAGTCGTCGACTTCTTCTTCTTCTTCTTCTTCTCTCTCTCTCTCTCTCTCTCTCTCTCTACAGTCGCCGATTTGAAGCGTCGCCAACTTGGTCTCTCTCTCTCTTTGCAATCGCCGGCAAGCGCATCGTCCTCTGCAACTGCCGTCTTCGTCTCTCCCTCTCTTCTCCTCGCGCCGGCGGTGGCGTCATCTCTCTTCTGTGTCATCTCTCTGCTCTCTCGCCGTATCCGAAATATCAGATTTTCCGACAGATCGGAAATCTCTCCAACCGTCACACTGGTTCGTGTTTTATTTACAGATTTGTTCTATTTTGCAACATATTTACAAAATTAATCTTTGATGTTTGCTTAATTGTTACAGATTTGTTTGCTTCAGTATGACATATTTCTTTACTAGTTTAGCTACATATTTTTGGTTTTACTAATTTTCAATAGGTATAGTTTTGTTACTTAGTTTTCTCCATATTTACGAAGCTACATATTTAGTTTTTACTAATTTTTAATAGATACAGTTTTATTTGCTTAATTACTACAGATTTGTTGTTATGTAGTTATAGATTTAATTCTATTTTTACTGAGTTTTCTACAGATTTAATCTTCTATTTCACTACAGATTTGTTATGTTTCTAACTATTAATTTTTTTCCAGAGGATATGGCTTCCGAGAACAATATCTATCCACCACTACTATATCAGAACAGATTTGTTACATATTGACTACATATTTATTTAGCTGGCTACAAAATTTTATTTTGTTTTAGTACGTTGTTATTTTGGTGTTTTCTTTTTTCCTGCAGACTTGATTAGATCGCTGCAGATTTGTTACGGATTTATGTAGTTTGGCTACTGAGTATTATTTTGTTTTAGGATGAAGTTATTTTGGTCACTTTATTTTACTGCAAACTTGTTACAAATCACTGCACATTTGTTAAGAATTGACTAAGGAATTTATTTTGTTTTACTACGGAGTTATTTACAATGACTACAAATTTATTATGATCTTTATAATTTTCTACAAATTTAACCGTAATTGTTTAGTTTATGTACACACCAACAAACATAGTAAAGTGCGATTTCAAAAATTGTTTTGTTTAAAAGAGAAACTTTAAGTTATTAAAGTGCGATTACATCGACTAATCCTCACAACACACATGTGGCACGATTATACATCTTCGGAAGCATATAACTCAACTCAATCTCGAAAATTTTGTGATCCAATCCATAATCTTCGTAAATCATCCTAATAAAATTATCAAAACTATTATTACCATTACCATGAAGGATTCGCGAACCTTTGTTATTATCAACGACGAATAACTATCTTTTGTTGTCAAACATCCACTTTTCACAAAATAAAATAATCTGCTCCATCAGATTAAATGGAGAAGTTTATTGCGCAGAGGAAGAAGAGATTATCACGAAGAGGAAGAATATAAAAAAAGAACAACAATCGCGTGAAAGGAGAAGAAGAAAAATAAGAACATAAAGGAGGTGTAGTTTTCGAAAGCTGCAAAAGGAAAACTTTGTTTACGTATGTACTCGACGTGATAAGGAGTGCAATAACTTAGGCGGTTTTTTGTAATTAGTCATATAAATCCGTAGCAATTTAAAAAAAAATGATTTTACTACAAGTAAATCTGTAATAAAACACGAATACACAAATCTGTCGCAACGAAAGGGAATAAAATGTGCATTCACTAACTGTAAGCAATTCTATAAAATAAATCTGTAATGACGTGGAAAAACTTTTCCGCTATTCTAGTCATAGAAAAATCTGTGGCTTCATAACAAACATAAATCTGTAGTGTAAGATTACAAGTATGTGGTTGTCTAAAAGTCTGTAGCCAAATAAAATATATCTGTTAGTACATGGTGTTAGTCTAGTAATTAAATTTTCCCAAATATATTTGTAGCCAAACTACATATTTTTTAACGAAAAACAAATCTACAATGTCGTAGTCTGAAAAACTGTCAAAATGAAAACAAATCTCTCAAGAAAAATTTGTGGTGTTAAAACAAATATGTAATTATTGAACAAAAATTTGTGGAAAAAATTTAAATATGTAGAAACATAAAACAAATCAACATTGAATTTTCGGCGAAAAATCTGTAAGAGTTTTATAAATCTGTAGCAACTAAGAGTTAAAATCTGTGGAATAAAACAAATCTGTGACATATTTATAAATCTATCGCCTCGGAACTGTCAATAAATCTGTGATTCAGAAAAAAATATGTGGTTCTAAAAAAAATCTGTATACAGATTTGCTGATCTTCGAGAAGCAATCGTTACTACGGATTTGTTTCCCAGATTTTTTTCCTTCCCTCCGAAATTTCATTAATGACATTCATGTAATATTGTTTTTTTTTCAAGTTACTGGAGGGGTGCTTTGGAAATTAAAATAACTGAACTAACTCTCAATTCTGTGGGTGTTATTCTAGTTATTTAAATCTTTTCTAGAGTCATTTTAGTTTTTTACCCATTTTATAATACAAAGTTGGACTTTTCTTTTTTTCAAATAGTTCTCATTTCTTTGTTTTCTGTTCAAGGAGTTCTCATTTCTCAACTATCCGTGGTGTCAATTCTCATGAGATCGACATTCTTTAAGGCTCTAAAGCTGAGTCACATAATGAAGTATCTCAATGAAGTGTATATATGCAACTTGTAATCATTAATGTAGCAGTACAAGAACTTAGATAGATCACCAAATAGTAACTACTATAGCCTATAGTCTATAGGCTTATTGCACTAATAAAGCTCTCTTTTTTTCTAATAAAAGCTCTCATATTCACTTCTCCCATTCTTTTCTAAGGCTTATGTACAAAATATTAAGGCGACAGAGATCACAGCACTGATACGGATATAGAGATGGGTAGGGAGACATGGGTTCTAAAACTCCCTTCTCTGTCATTACCAAACCACATCATCGCTGTGTATTCGAACTCCTTGAGAACCCGAGCAAGTGAACTCGCTTTTCGCTTAGCCCGGTTTGTACCTGTGAGCAAAAGTTGTTGGATCAAACCAGTAAGAGCTGGTGCACTCAACACCTTCTCCACCACAACCGCTCCACCACTTAGGCAGAGTTGTAACAACGCAGCAACCGCTTTTTCTTTGCCTCTCGGTGTTCCACATCTTATAAATTCAATGAGCCCCGCCACAGATGATTCCTCTCTCCATATACCTTCTGCTCCTAAAGATCGATTTGCTACTACACCCAAAATTCCTGCAGTTTTCTCTGCAACAGCCTCATCTGCCAAAGCTCCCACGAGAGCAGATACTCCTCCCGAGTTTACCACCCGGCTGCTATTATCTGGATCTGACCATATTCTAAATAAAGCGTTCATTGCATCTCTTTTCCCTCTTGGAGTTCTGTTTCCCAGTAGTATGCAAGCGATTCAACACAGCCATCAGTGTTTGCAATCTTTTGTTCGTAACCAGATACGGCAGAAAGAATGTACAATGTGGCTGCTGTGTTTTCTCGAGCTTCCATTGTAAGACCTGAGGCGATAACACTCACAATAGACTCAAAGCAATCGTTTTCCTCCATGATCCGACTTTTGTTTTTATCATCGAGAGATAAACTCAGCATCCCTGTAATAGAATTCTCTTGCAAAATGGCGTTTTTGGATTTAAGAAGCCTACACAAATGCGGGACTGCACCCGCTTCCACGATAAACGTAGACATTTCCCTTACCGCTTTGATTAGATGACGGATCTCCCGAGACGCCACTGTTTGAGCTAATTCTGAATCACCACCAAGATATTGTACCAAAATCGACAGAGCCGCTTTGTTTGCTTCCAGTGAAGCTCTAGTTTGCAGAACCGAACCAGGAGAAGACTCATTCAGTGAATCTACAAACTCCGACTCATTAGCTAAATTTGTTGCTGCGCACCATCGCGCTATCATGTATCTCAGAGCTCGATTGGGAACGATGAACGAGTCCACAAGCTTTTGTCCAGTTTTAGGACAAGTACAACGACCTTCTTCAATCCACCTAGCTATGGAGCTCCGATCATAAGTTTGTCCTATAGACACAATCACAGGATCCTTCATCACATTAAGAGAGATCGAGCGCACGAAATCTTTTGGCACTGGTGTGAAAGTGTCTCCAATCTCTTGCGCAATGAAACATTTCCTCTGTTTCTTCAGGCTCTCGATTCTCCACTCCGATCCATCTTCAAACCCGAACAACAAAAACATACAGTACCTTGTGATACCCACGAATCCGTTGATCATCGATCTTGTAGGCTCCAAATCAAAATCGTAATTCACAATCTGTTCTTCCAGAAACTCGATCTCAGCTCTGAAACTCCTTGGATCCTTAATCCCTGTTAGAGGTGGGCTTGACACCCCTTCAATGCCATACCCATTTCCAAAGAATTATCCAAAATTGGTGGCCCATTTAGGAGCCTGGGAAGGCCCACCGAAATTGTCGGGCTGCAGCCCGAAGAATCAGTCGAGTTATCATAAGCGGAGTCGAGACGGTAAGGATAACTGATGTACATACAATTTCATGCATATTTTAGTGTGTTTTAGCTTAGTTTTCATTCATTATTAGGTTGTAAATAAGCATATTAGCTTTATAATGCATCATTTATAGTCTAGAGTCTAGATTAGGTTCATATTGCATTTTTGCATCCATTTTCTTGCATTTGTAGGTGCTCTTTTGGATGGACTTTTGGAGACTCAAATGGTGGATTCAAGGTTGATTTAGAGCTTGAAAATCAAGGAGACAA
>OVAN01013416.1:0-12860 GCA_900406275.1 Anastatica hierochuntica
ATCCATTGGCGATTCATCCGAGTAAACAAGACGACCGAGGAGATGGAGTACATCTTCAATGAATTCATCCTTAGAAACAGGGTATATATGCCTCTCCCTTGCGATGAGCTCACAACCATAAGCTCATTGGACAATGTCATCTTCGTGCATTCTGGCAAAGAAGAGGAAACAAAAGCCTCAAGTGAAGTGAGGATGATAAGAGCCTATGGAGAGTCAAGCACGGTCGGTTCCGTCGCAACCACAAGCACCACCACCAATCCAATTCCATTCGTTCCACAAAAAAAAAGAGAGAAGGAACTCCTCGGAGCCTTACAAGAAGAAAGGAGAGCATTTGAGGAGAAGGTGAACCGTGACATGGAAGACTTAAGGAGGCAACTCATCGGGGCTCGAAGCCAAACAAGACAAGAGGAGTTGGGGAGTTGACACACGGAAGGGAGCATTGCTCAAGTGAACACTCCACTAGTCGCGGAAGCCCTAATGTCGTTGGGAGAGATGAGAGAGCATGTAAGGAACAACAACAACATGAAGACCTACAAGAGAACTAGGAAGAGAAGAGAATCCACAAAACCAAGCTCACCTTAAAACAAAGACGTACCACCTACAACCATTGTAAATATCATTTCATGTTTTCATTTTCTTTATTTGTTTTAAAGGTGAATCTCACGGTTTAGAATTTACTGAGACAGTGAAATTTATGTCTGGGGAGGAGCCTTGGAACTAATGCTTATTTTCATTTTGATGTTTTCTTTGTCATGCATATTGAGTCATGCATTGTTAATAGCTATGATTTATAAAAAACAAAAAAAAAACGAAAAAAATTTAAAAAATTCAAAAAATTTTCAACTTGTTTTCTAAAAATTTGCATATAGTTTGCATACATTTGTGAATATTTAGGCGGTTAGGGCATATAGGATTGCATTTTGCATAGCGAACCTTGCCTTGTAAGTAGACTTAGTCATGCTTACATTTTCGTGCCCTCATTAGTAGTATTGTGATGCTTGAACCACTTAGAAATTTTGAAAATCCATGCTTTGAATTGGCTTCTCGAAGCTCTTTGTGAAAATTGAAGCATATTGGATTTGAAACCTATCCCATCTAAGTGAACCTAATTGGACTTAGTTATTCTTACTTATGGTCTTGAAGTACTCTTTCATGGTAAAACACCAAACACTTGAGTTATGTTTTGACCTTATTTTACAACTCTTCTTAACTCAAGTCGCTACTCTCATTTTAAGAGTAGTGTCCCCACCATGAAAACCCAAGACCTTTCTTCTTAGACCTTCCTTATTTTTTGAATACGAGGCCTTTTCTGGAAAATGCACACATGGGCAAAAGCTCGTGCAAATTGAAGTTGAACGACAAAGTCTAGTGCTTCCTTAGAGTTAACCTCATTTTAATGTTAACTCGATTTTAGGAAGAGGTTTTTCAATTGATACATGGGTTTGGGAGTTGTTCTTGGTGAAGTCTAGTGTTAAAATATTGGGAAGATTGTTCTTACTAGAGAAGTTATGCAAGCATAATTGAGAAAATATAAAGGAAAAATTGTTTAAAGAAAAGAGTCTAAGAGATCCAAAGTCTTGCAAGTTCCTAGCATAAGTCTCAAGGATTAAGCATTGTTAAGAGAGTCACTAGTGAATTTTAAAGAAAAAGAAAAATGATTCAAAGATTTTTATTTAGTGGTAGTTGCTCCTATAAGAAAATAAAAGAGAATTGTTAGAAGAATAAGGAGTTTCATATAATTGTAAAAGGGCCTCTAAGTACTAAGCAAAAATCGAAAAGGGGAGTTGTTGATCTCATTGGGAAATATTGAAAATGTTGCTAAGAAAGAGCATGTTGTGTTCGATCTATAGAACTTTAAGAAGGGATACACATCCGAATAGTATAGGTAATTAATGGGAATCGGGATATGTAGCCTAGTGGAAACAATAGCTTTGTATGCATAAGTTGTTCGGCAACTACCTTGATTTTGCCATATGTCTTGCATTACTTGTTATTGAGAGAAAATCACCATCAAGATTGAGTGAAACCTCCTTTAAACACTTCTTTTAATATCTACCCCTTTTATTTCCAAGCCCAATGGATTGAGACATCTTACCAATAAGTAAAGACCGCACGCCATATACTTAATTGAATATTAAGGGATAGGTGGATAAGATGGTATGTGGACATTTAACTTAGGGGCCTAGAGATAGTTCTTAGGACGATTATGGCGAAGTACACTTAGTATTCGTGATTTGTGCATTATAATACTACTCTTTAGGACATTGGGTTGAAGGCATTTCTAGACATACTTTGGCCTGGTTTTTAATTTTTCAAACCTCGCTTCCGGATTTTATCTTTATTGTTTGCTTGACGACAAGCAAAGGGCAAGTCTGGGGGAGTTGATGTGCATAGGATTTATGCATTTTAGAACTAATTTCTTTTATGTTTTAGATGCATTTAGGTTGTAATTATTGCATATAAGTCTTAGAATGCATTAGTTTGAGTCTAGAGCCTAGTTTAGGAACATATTGCATTTGCATAGCATTTTCTTTGCATTTGTAGGTGCAACTTTGGAGATCAATTTGAGAGCTTGAGATATGGACTCTAGAGGCTAAAAGGACCAATTATCAAAGGGATTTAATGTCTAGAAGCAGTGGGAGAAAGTAGGGACCAACAAGGCATCAAAGAGGAGCAAGAAACCACAAAATCTGCTAAAGGGAACCTCTCATCGACGATAGGCAAGCTCCCATCGACCTCCCAGGTTGATGGCTGCTTACCTTTAGCCGAAAACCTCCTTTTTCCACCTATATATACCCCTTTAACCTAGTTTTATGTATCCATCCTTCATCCATCTTTTGAGCCACCAAGAGACAACACTTTTAGAACTTTAAAGATTGTATTTTCTCTCTTGATCTTTATATCAAGAGTCTATCATTTAAGTTTGGATCTTGGATCAAACACTATCTTTATCTATGAAATCTATCTCTTTATCTTCATCTCTTTTCTTTTTCTTCTATATTTTGTGTGAGTAGTCTTTTTGATGGAACCAAGGATGTTTAGATCTACTTAGATTAGGTTGTGATATGGTGTTAGGGATAACTAATCTTACGTTTCCTAAGGGTTTGAAGTGCTTAATGCTAGGTTTAAGAGTAGCTAACTAAGATCTAGACTTATATGCATTTCTAGCCCGAGAGGTGTTCGATGAAATGTCTAGGACAACCGAATCCTTGCTATTTTAGTCAAGCCAATGAGAGTTGTTTGCTAGATTGATTAGTGACTATGTGGGCTTGCTCTTAATGATTCCTAATCAATTTATCATTTGAAACAAATGAGAGTTGAGTGAATGCGATTGATAAGGAAATTGCCTCTTGCCATGAGAGTGGATTAGGCTAGTATTTCCTTTGGTCAAGGATTTGTGCTCAATAGATTAACCTAACACCTTTATTACCATCTTTCTAAGTAGATTGATTATAGCATCCCTTGGTCCATCATCTTAGTTTATAGTTTATTTCAAGTTAGCATCGTTTAAGTTTATGTTTACTTTCTTGCCTTGCTTTCATTTCTAGATAACTAAGAAAACCAAAACAAACCCCAACCTTTCTTATTTTCTTAGATTAGGCTTGATTGTATATTCTCAAAGCTTAGATCCATCTAGATAAGGTTTGCTCCTTGTGGTTCGACCCCAAAGTACTGCAATGACATATCCGTGCACTTGCGGATTGTGATTGATAGGAAACAAGCTTTTTATAAATTTAAAACTTCGTTTCTCGTATTCATTTCCCTCGAACGAAATCTAAACTCAACAATTACAAGGCTCAACTCTCGTTTGTTGCCTATCTAAACATGTATCTGATGGTGAGTCTCAAGCCCTTTTAGCCATTTAACACCTTGGTGTCCCTTTTGGAAAACTAATCTCATAGCTCAAGGTGAAAAACATATATCTAGTTCTCACAAGCATTTCATCGAACACTTTCTAGGCGTCTTTGAGCAAGGAATGAACTTTTAAAGAACTAAACTAGATCTAGTAAGAATCTATGCTCTGATCTAGCCTAAACATCCATTACAACCTTAGATCTAACCCTAGCCTACCATATCTCAAGATCCAAGATGGACCTACTAACTAAGAGTCATGTAAATCCAAAGATAATAAATGGGTCTTTGAGCTCCCATCGTTTTAGAAGAATAAATCTAGAGAAATAGATGAGAAAGATAAGATCCAAATCACTCAAGAAAAATAAAGACTTATTACAAGGTCTTTAGATCTCAAAATAAAAGAAAAGAGAAGTGTTCTTAAGTTTCAAGAAGTGTCTCCTTAGTTCTTGGTATATACAAGGCTATTTATATTAAGAGAAGTAGAGAGGAAGCCCTAAAAAGGGTCTTTTTCACATCAATGCTAGAAAGCATCGACCCAAGGTAACCTGGCATTGACCCCCTAGGTCAATGCTGCGTTGTGTGTGGCAGCAAGCTGCCAAGGTCGTCCAGCATCGACCCAAGGTAAGCCAGCATCGACCCCTGGGTCGATGCTTGGTTCCCTTGGCAGCTTCTTGTGGCTTCTTGCTCCTCTTTGATGCCTTTTTTGCTCCCAACTTATTCCATAGTATTTATCTCTTTTTGTCCTTAGTTTTTAGCTCCAATTCCACCTTAGATTCACCTCTAGAGCCTCTATGAATCCATCTCAAACTTGCACCTGCAAATGCAAAGAAAATGGTATGCAAATGCAATATGTTCCTAAACTAGACTTTGGAGTCAAACTAATCCATTCTAAGACTTATATGCAATATTTATAACCTAAAAGTGGATGAAACTAAGCTAAAATACATCAAAATATGCATGAAAATATGTACAGATCAACACCCCCGGACTTGTCTTTTGCTTGTGCTCAAGCAAACAACAAAGATCAAACATGGAAATGAGGTTTGCAAGTGGGTACTCAAAACTAAGATAAAAAAAGTAATGCCTCATGCCCAATGTCCTCAAAAGAAGTAAAATTGTTCAAAGGTCATCTAAGAGCCTAAGTATTTCTCCACGATCATGACAAAACCAACTCTTAGAATCTAAGCTTAGCATCCATAGAGTATCCCATCGCCAATTCCTTTTTACATTCAATCAAGCTAAGGCATGAGTTCTTTACTTATGGGCAATGCATCTTATCCATTCGGTTTGGAGTTCAAATAAGGGTTTTAATGTAAAGAAGTGTGAAAAGAAGAGGGTTCTCTCGATTTAAAGTGGTTTCTCTCAAACAAAGTAGTGCAAGACAATTGGCAAAAGCAAGGTGGTAGCCGAACAATTTACGCATACAAAGCATTTACTTCCTCTAATTTTCCCACCCCATTGCTTCCTAAGGATCTAGACACTTACTTTATATAATATCCGTCCTAAATCTAGAAACCATAGACTTTTACTTAACCAAACTCACTCATTCTTTTTTCTTTTTGTTGACAACTAGAGATTCTTAAACATTTAGACTTCTAAGCTACTAACCTTCTTTTAAATTTTAAGAGCCACTATATAATCACTTGGGTTCTTTCATTCTTTTTCTTTTTAAGGTGGACTCTCTATGCTTTTGGTTTCTAAAGTTAGAGCTTAAACTCTAGTGCCTTTTTCTTTCACTTCTTTTTCTCATCTTTTTCAATTTTTACCTTCTTTCTTTTTCTTATTGAAAATACCTAGAACCATACAAGCGCTAAGGAACAACTACTTGAGTCAATATTCACTAACCATTCACAAGACTTAGATAAACCCAAAATATCAAACATTTTCCCTTCCTATGACTCTAGTTAGCCTTATAGTGAGGCTAACTCTAAGGAAGTATCCTCTTTTTCATTCAACTTCAATTCACACGGGATTTTGCCCGTGTGTGCACTTTTCTAAATAGGCCTCACATATAGAAATAATAGGGAGTTTTGATGGAAAGGTTTAAGGGTTCATAAGGGTAAGTCACTACTCTAAAGATGAGAGTAGCCATTTGAGCTAAGATAGAGTGGTAAAAACAGTTAGAACATAGTTCAAATATAGTGATTTCCCATGGTCAAGTATAACAAAGCCTATAAGGAAGATTGTTGGGGTCAAAAACGGTTACGACAAAATCGATGCCTGAAAGAGTAACGGAAACATAGTGTCTCCTTTGAAAATGAAAATTGTGAAAGGATTAGCAATTTCGAGGCTCTTTCCATCTAGTAAATCCCCTCTTGACCAAATGTCAAAACTCCGCGTCTAGAATTCAACAAGCGGCCGCTTCGCAAAGTCCAGTCACTCGCGGGAAACTAAACGCAAGGATAACGAATTCAACGTTCGAGACCTCGGAGACATCTAAGTAAACGAGTTCCAGAGTGATACGAAGTCACCGTAAACAACGAATAACCACGTCACCTCGAAAATACGAGCGATAGAAACAACGACAAGTCTAGCCGCCCAGACCACTGTTTGGGCGCCCAACGGGCTTCTAGACCACGCTTTCCCGGTCGTCTTCTCCTTCGAATCCCAGTTCAAGCGTTTCTAATTTCTTCCTGATTGGAATCTCCGTTGAAGTTTCGCGGCAATAATCGTGAAGACTCGTACTTTCCGTAAAAACTTCGTATCGATCGTCTAAAACGATAATGGTTAACTCGAACACCAACATTGTCTGAACCATACATTCGATCTTATCAATTCAAAAAACCGTCACTGCGTGGTCGTGCGAAGAACGATATATCCGAAAGAAATCGTAAAAATCACTTTATCGCTAAACTTCCAACGAAGATCCAAAACGCGACAAAAGTCCACTTACGATTTCAGAACGATAACGGGCCCAGTTGCGTCAACAATCTATCCTAGTTTCGCGAACGATAAAAGGAAAATACGATAAAGTAAGAATCTGAAGATAAATATGGAATATTCGTCAAGATATGGAATATTCTCGAAAAAATGGAATATTTCCGCGGGAGAATATGCACAAATCTAGGGTGGAAAAGGAAACGGATTTAACCTAGAAGGCATATAAAAGGGGGATAAGGAGAAGAATGATAGACACACAAAAATTTATAGACAGAGAATTTTCTTCACAACTCATACTTAGAGCTTTAGGTTTTACTTTTGTTTTTTGCTAGCGAGCTACGTCTCGATTAGGTTTACAAGTCTTACACTGTTATATCTAGGATACTCGCCTATAGCTCTCGTGGCCACGACTTATCAGTTTTTGTAATGCTCAACGCAGATTTGAATAAGATCTCTATTTCTCTATTTTTCTTTAGATTCTTTTTTACGTTTACTTCGTCATCTTTTTTCTTCATACTTTTGATCTACCGTTTTTTGGTTTAACAGAAATCCGAGACCTCAAGGAAAGTTTGGATTTCCTGGCTTTCCTCTGAATACAAATATCTTTAGTGCAAATTTCGGTTCCCACAGTTTAGCGCTAGAAGGAGGGGACCTATTCGCGCAGGGTACGAATCAATCTAACTCACAGCCGCAAAATGCTAGATCGATCATGACTACAGACGACCAGAACACTCAACCAGCTCGTGACGGCGACAGGGCCAACGACAACGTTGAAAGCACTCCGGTTACGAACAACACCTCGGTCAACGCTAACGCAAACACCGCAGCATTCGAGGAGATCAAAAAGATGTTCTCAACTCTCGAACAGGTTTCGGCCAAAAAATACAAGCTGACTAGCTCTCTCGCTAAACAGGTTGAAACCCTAACCGGGAGGACTAGAACCATCCCTCCGCATGGAGCTACTATACTCCGCGGAAGAAGACTCGACTTCACCACTCTGCGTGACTGAATCTAGAACGCGCAGGAAAATCCATCGGGATAGAGCCCCGATGTAATCACCCATGTCACACCTCGGAGTAACGTGGAAGATTCCCAAATCCCGAAAAGGAAACAGAGGGTAACGAAGCTGAGCGAATTGACCTAGACTTCAGCGATCAATCCGATTCCACAGATGAAGACGCTGACATGCACCAAAGAAGGGTTAAGAGTCGTGCAACATGGAAGAATTCTCAGCTCAGCGAACCCATGAAGGAAGAAGAAAAAAATATCTTTTGCATAGAGCAAGAGAAGCAGGCTGAGGAGCAGGCCAAAGCCATACACAGGACGCACCAACCATCTCGAAAAAAGACCTCTGACGATCTCGACGAGATTCTCGATCTCCGCGACTACATCGCAAAAACAACAGCAGAGGTTAAAATGGTACAGTCGTAGATCCATCACGTGACTAGTGTCACGCCAGAGATCGTCAGGATCCTTGAAGAGTCTCGAAAAACCCCATTCACTGCTCGCATAACCAACACCAGAGTCTCCGATCCCAGGAAAGTGTAAATCTCAATGTATGATGGAACTCCCAGATCGCGATGGCGAGATCCAAGCTTAAGGAAGGCGAGAAAGACGCTGGCTTCTACCACCTATTCTTCGAGCATCTCCAAGGAGCGGCCCGCGTATGGTTCTCCCATCTAAAGCGAAACTCCATCGGAAGTTTCCGTCAACTCTCCTCGGAATATCTCAAACAGTACTCCATGTTTATGGACAAAGAAACTTCTGACATTGACCAATGGAGCCTGTCTCAAACAGAAGACGAATATGTCCGAGATTTCTTGAACATGTTCAAGATAGTAATATCGAGAGTTAGCGGGATCAGCGACAAAGTTACGGTAGATGCACTTAGGAAGACTCTCTGGTACATGTCGAAGTTCAGAAAGTGGATAACTCTCGAGAAACCACGGAATATTCAGAACGCGCTTCATAAGGCCGCGAATTTCATCATCGAAGAAGAAGAAGAGATGAAAGTTCTATCGCAAAAACACAAACCTGTGAAGGCGTCTTAAAAAGACTTAACCTCTGAACAGAAAGCAAAAAAGAAGGTCCCTCGTAACGACAAGTACTTCCATTACGAGGAAGAATATGTTCGGGGGGCGCACAACTACGTTGTCAATTCCCCGCCTAAACAAGGCATGACGCCGGGGAACACCTGGACGCGGAACACGTCATATTGCGAAAACACCTTCTGCAAGTTTCACTAGGCAAAGGGTCACTCCACCGTGAACTACAATGTTTTCGGAGCGAGGTTAACTGCGAAACTGCTCGCGGGCGAGATCTCGGACGTAACCAGCATAAAAGATCTCATCCGTGATACAGATCGCCCACTCAGGACCGAGAAAGCACCCACTGGAAACACTGTGTCTTAGGGAACCCAAGCAGATATAAACACGGAAGGAGGCTTGACGATAAAGGTAATGACTCCAATCGTCGCAGAGTGAATATGATCACCAGAGGGCCGCAATACTTTCCTGACACCGTCTAATCGATAAAAGCATATCACCGAAAGGTTGAGTCAAGTTCAAACTAGCCTACGCCACTCGACACGAAAAGGGACACTGAATTACGCCATCACTTTCAAGGAACATGAAATGGTCGGACTTGACAAACCCCATAACGATCCTCTCGTGATCGACCTTGTCATAAAAGATCTCGAAGTCGCCAGGGTCCTCATCGATACGGGAAGTACCGTCGGTATCATCTTCCGTGATAACCTCAACAGAATGAATATCGACTTATCCGAAGTCATACCCGTACCGAGACCGCTCACGGGTTTCTCAAGAATAACTTCGATGACTCTCTGATTGATCAAACTTTCAGTGGTAGCGAAGGAGATAACAAAAGTTGTCGATTTTGCGGTCGTGGACCACCCTGCCATATACAACGTGATCATGGTAACGCCATGGATAAACTCCATGAAGGCTGTTCTATCGATCTACAACTTGGGCATTAAATTCCCAACCCCCTACGCAATCTCCACGATATGGGGATACCAGAAACAGTCACCACTTTGCTTCCTGGTCTAGCATAAGCTAAGACAAGTCACAATGACTCCTGTGGCCAAACCCAAACGAATAAAGACGACTCAGCCGTTAGCCAAAAACACTTTGGAGAAAGACGTACCAAAATTATTAACTCGGAAAACAGCTCAGTCCGAAGGAAAAAAGCAAACTTCCGAGCCAAACACTCTCGACAAGGCAACACCCTCAACACCCGACGAAAATTGTTGAACCAGTTGTAGTCACCGAGACTGAAACGGCCGACGCAACTCTACCAAACGATTAATCACTCACGACAACAAACTAAACTACGAGACGGCTTGATCCTCGAAAGAGGTACGTAGACAGCCCTTCGGGAAAGAGTTCATATGTCCCCCTCTTTACAAAAAGGGGGAGTGGGTGTACGTATACTCGTATACTCCCACACTTTGTACTCGACATTTTTCGATCCAATTCTGACAATAAATTTTCGCTTTTTATTCTTTTGTATAACCCAAAAACGGAAATCATACAAGATGATCTTTCTTAAAAAACATCGATTATAACTTGTTCACCAACACATTCTACCACAAAAGCGGAAAAACTTCTGGAAAAAGCGAGACATCGAGTGTTTCTAAGAAGCATGATTCCAAACTCGATCAGAAGCTCCTATAAACAGTCGCAAGACTATCAACTTGCTCGTCGATTGGCCCCGACGGACGAACTAAATAACTTGCTCTTTTCGAAGAATGGGTTCTAATACATCCGAGGGGAATAATAGCGCGCGATAAAAGAAATATGAAATTTTGGTCAACACTTCCAAACGACTTAGAAATTGTCTTTGGAGAGATGATCGGTTCCCAATTGATGCAAGTCATATAAGCCGAGAACTTATCGCAGGCTTCAATATCGAGACGGAACCAGGTCCAAATCAAAAGCACGAAACGTAAGCCGGAGTTAGTCACCGCACGCCCTAAAACCGAGAGTAGACATAGGTCTTACCCTAAACCCAACACACTGGTCTCTAACATCTCAAGGCATGGTATCTAGATAGGAGATCCTAAAGCATGTCTCTTCGTTCATATCTAAATGCTCAAGAAAGTTCACAATACTTCTTAACATCCTAAACGAGCAACACATAGAACGATCAACGAAACGAGTTAAATACGAGACGACAACTCGTGTTTTCCCTCTACACCAAATCAAACCAAACCCAGCACACTGGTCTCAAACATCTCAAGACATAGTATCTAACCGGTACGAGATTCAAAAATTTGTCGCTTCGCCTATGTTCTCACGTTCAAGAAAATCCGAAACAGTAAATCTTTCGACAACTAGCATCTGAAACGAACAACGAATATAGCGATTCTCAGCAGAGTAGACATGAAATGACAACTCATGATCTTTCATCGTACCCGTAACACTACTCATACACAACCAAATCAACAAGAAAAACAACATTCAATAATACTAAATTTACAAGGTGAGGGGTTTCAAAGCCACACACGGCCAACGCCGACAAAAAAAAAATGGCCACACTTGGCCAAATGCTACTAATAAACAAGGAACACGCTCCCTCAACAGACGAACATTTCTCGCTCAGAAATCGTACTCGAAATTGCGAGAGATCGAAAAGTTGCATACGCTTGACGGTCCCGGATTTTGATCAACCGCATCCTCGTCACACCGAGTAGTGTCCCCGATTTCCCCTGAATAGGGAGAAACGGGAATCGGGGACCAGTGATCTCGAACCCTCTCTTCGATAGATGGGATCGAAGACACGACTTCCTTGCACTTCTTCACGTGACCGAACATCTTATTCACTTCAAGGTCGTAAGATTGTGGGAACCAAAATTCTCACTGTCAATGTTATGTGGTTCACGGACTCTGTTAGACAAAGATCAACAGATCGAGACAGCGAATTAGCGAATTATTGAATAAGAAATACGAAAGTAAACAGCGAAAACAATAAGACTGAAATCGTGAGTAAGTTAGATAACAGAATACAAAATACGAAATAGATTGCGAAGCGATATGGATTAACGGTGAACAAGTAATAGGATTCGTAAGAAAATTAACGTGAATGAATACAAAGTGAAAACGAGAACGGATCTAAAGTATGCAGAAAGCGTAAACAGAGAGCGATTCGACAGAAACAGTTGACAAAGAATTTAAGGGATCTTATTCGAATTTCGTGATCATAGCGTGCGCAACCGGTGTTAAGGCGTGGCCGCTAGATCTGTTGGTGACGATTACCTAGAACTAAGACGCAGACTCGTAACCTAGTTGAGACGCAACTCGCTAACGAAAAATGAAATAAGAACCCTAGTTTTTCTAAGTGTTTATGTGGTGACGAAAAGCTCTGTGAATGAATGAAAGTCCTCCTTCTCTTTGACTTTGCATCCTTTATATAGATCCTCGTGGGCTGGCTCGATTTCCTTTTTCGTCCTGATTCCTGCATATCTTCTCACGGGAATATTCCTTTTCTCATGATTCTCCCAAATCTCTTCGAGATCCTTCCTTATCTTTCCAGAACATAACATTTTCGCGAGATCCTGATGGACTGTCATCGCAAATGGGCCGGTTTTCTCCCGAAAATCGTAAATGGGCCGTTATCGCGATTTTGGCCTTTTCGGGCCGTTTCGCGGCTTAATAACCTTTACGATATACCGCGGAAAACCGTTTCTCGCACGAATAGCGACAATGACTCCGTAGACCAACGCGGTCAATCGTATAATTTAGACTCTTCCGGTGCTTAAGTTAACCGCCGTCGTTTTATACGATTGATACGAAATCCACGGAAAGCACGGATCCTTGTGATTCCTGTCATGATGGTTTGACGGAAACCCCAATCAAGATGCCACGAGAGATGGTTGAATGACGATTCGAAGGAAATGACGATCGAAAGGGATGTGGTTTAGTCAACGGGCTACGACTAAACGTTATCCACGCCTCAGCGCCAACTGACGCCAAGACAGATGCTCTGTCCTTGTGCCAATTGGGCCATGGACGTTTCTTGGTCCTGGCGCCAGTTGGCGCCAACGACTGTGCTTAGTCCTGGCGCCAGTTGGCGCCAAGGGCCGTGCTTGGTCCTGGCGCCGGTTG
>OVAN01013417.1:0-12860 GCA_900406275.1 Anastatica hierochuntica
CGAA
The DNA here is from genome assembly GCA_900406275.1 of Anastatica hierochuntica. Taxonomy (NCBI): domain Eukaryota; kingdom Viridiplantae; phylum Streptophyta; class Magnoliopsida; order Brassicales; family Brassicaceae; genus Anastatica; species Anastatica hierochuntica. The sequence goes on from OVAN01013417.1 coordinate 5, forward strand.
AACCAAACTTTTTGAATAACAATAGATTTTGAGTAGACATTTAAAATAGTCAAAGCATGACAAAAAAGATTATATGAAGAATGTTATAGTACATAAACCAATAACATTGAAATCTAAAAATTTCAACATTTTTTCTAAAATTCATTTACATGTAACCTCTTAAATTGGATTTGAGTGAATTTATGAAAGTTTTGAAGATAAAATTACAAAACCACAAATACTAAAGTTGAAGTATTTATTTTGAAACTCTATTTGTTAAACACTACAAAAAATATCTATGAGTTGAGAACCAGTAACACATGCAGTCACATGCATACTTCATTATAATGTTTTTTTGCACAAAGAAAAAAATATTTATTAGTTATGAATTAATTAGGTAAACTCAATAATAATAATCTAGCAAAACAAAATCTAATAATAAAAAGTTATAATTGTAAAAGTAAAATTTATTACCCAATAACATTATGTTTAATCCAACCATAACGCTCATCAATATACATACTAATGATTACATTTTTATATCTAATTGATGGATTACTTTAATACATCATAACGAACATATTCGTCCAAATTAGAGACTTCTTGGATAGCTTTCCAATAAGTTATTCTTCTTCCTCTATGCTTCTCTTTGTTGAGATTCTTTTTTTTGTATTGTTTCTTTGTCTTTTATCAAATTGAAGAGCTTTTCAGTAAATGTTTTCAAAGAGTTTATTTATGTGCAAGTTTATTCGGCACATTTTCTGAATGGTTGAATCATTTACATTTTTAAAAGAATCAGTTGATATTTTTTCTTAAAGAACGTTTTTTTAAATTGCCCTTTGAACCGCTACATAAAAAACATGATTGTGTTTCATAAGTTTCTCCATCATTTATGAAGAACTCTTCACTATGAATCCAATATTCTTTTTTTGCAAAACCACATAATAAATATGTGGAGAGTTTTATATGATAATAATCCAAAAAACTGAAAATTTATTTATCTTTATATTTTTATTTTATTTTATTATAAAATTAACAGTTATTTGTTTAAATTGGAACTTTTTTAAATCCGTTTGTTCGAACTCTGAAATCCACCTTTTTAGATTTTGAAAGTCATTTGTTTACATTTTGAAATCCAGTTTTCTGATTTAAAAATCTTTAATTTTTTCTCGTAAACTTTGTTGTATTATTTCGAAACAGAGTAAAATCATCATGTTGAATTCATTGTTTGTTTGCAAGAATATCATTCAGTCTATTCTGTTGTCGAGGGATCCATAAAAAGCTTATTTCTTCAAATCTCCCAGACCAAATATGTATATCCTAGAGCCCATTGGTCATAGCAAAATTATAGACCTTGCCAAGAAACCAAATCTCTAACCCTTTGGCTATCTCTCTCCATCCCAACTTTCTTATAGCCTTTAATTCATGCATTTTGTAATGCGATTATCAAGCTTTGTAGCTAAGCTTCAAGGGCAGAGCCTATGATCCTTCCGTTTGCATGCCCTACTTCCAAAAAGAAGCCTTCTTCATCCTTTAGTAACCATCCTGATGTTGCTATACTAATTGAGTTACAAAACCTCAAATTGTAATTACATTTAGCCAACCTGCTTCCAGTCTTCTCCATTCTGAGAGTTGTACTCGTCTTTGATGTTGATTGTTAGTCTAGGTAGCAACTTGTTGTGAAGTGTTTTTCACTTTAACCCACCATTCCTCTGCCTCCGTGGTAGCGAGGCGTAAATATTTTTTCCACAAATTATATTTTCTTTGAAAAACAAGTATGTTACGACTATTCCATATCTTCTAGATAATCCATATGGGCAAGACTCTGAGAAATTCCAAAACTGAACTTGACCGGTTCGTGATCAATATCCATCTCGTCTTGCTTTCAAAAGATATGAAAGGATTGGTGAGATGAGCATACATAGTGTGAGCCTCCTTTCGTACTTAGCAGCATGTGAACATGTAAAGAAGAGGTTGTTCTCTGTTTCTACTTCACACGAGCACCTCTTACAGATTTCATAATCAATTATTTGTCCTTCTTTTAAGCTCTGCGTCTGTCACAATTACTTTGGATAAAAATCTCCATGGATAGAATTTCAGTTCCGGAGGCACATCAAGCTTCCAAATTCTCTAATTTTGAGCGGTATCGCCTAGAGGAGGATCAATAGCTTCGCCATCTCTGTGTGTAGTAATCCAATAACTTGATTTAACATTATATTTTTCATCCTTTATATAGTGCTAACTAAGCTTATCATTGAATTTGAAGATTGGTAGGCGTAGGTTCATTATATGATGTACATCCTCCTCATGCATAACTTCCTGGACCTGATCAAATTTTCATTCCATAATATTAGAATGAATCAGGTCGCCAGGCCCGACCCTGGGTTAAAGCAAGTAAAGCGCTTGCTTTAGACGCAAAAATTTTATTAATAAATTAAGGACATCACATTTAGTGAAAACCTCTTTAGCGTAGTGGTAAAACATGATACATATCGTCTAAAAGGCTCGTGTTCAAGCCCCAACATCTACCATTTTTTCTTTCTTCAATAGGCTTTAAAAAAATTCAATGGGCTTTAGGCACTAGAAACGTATGGGTCAGCCCTGTAGGTCGCTAACATAACCAATACCAGTGGTGCTTTCATTTCGTCGTCTTGGAGGTCGTGGCGGGTGTAAAGGGAGTCATGGATCTATCCATGTATGAATACTTGTCTCATCTCCAATTGAATATCATATCTCACTCTTGAAAATGTCTCTACCTCATAATAAAGATTGCCATCCAAAATTTCGTTGTCTACCCTTTGATACCACAAGTATATTAGCAGAAGAGAAGTATCGACCACGTAATGTTCTTGCCATCAAGTTATTCAGGTGCTCAAAAACTCTCCAGGTTTGTTTGCAAGTAGTGCATCATTGAAATTCTCAATGTCCTTAAAGCCTAAACCACCCTCTTTTTCGGTATGTACATACGCTTTCACGCCACATAGTGCATTCTGTTCTAGTCTTGTGTTCCATTCCACCAACATCTAGGTAGGATTCTTTCAATATCCTCACATATCGCCTTTAGAAGCTTGAAACAATTCATAATATAAATAGGCATTGCCGTAGCTATACCTTTGAGAAGTATTTCCTTTCCAAATTGTTTTATAGACCTCTTATTCTAACCCTTTGTTCTTTCTCGAAATTTCTCCATAATATATTGAAACAAATCAATCTTCTTACATCCAAATTGTTCCAACAGTCCGAGGTACTTACTACAACCTCCCTCATTGTAAATCTGAAGGCTTCTATGGATAGGTGTTCTCACCCTGTCTCTTACTCGATTTCCAAAAGTGATCGTGAACTTCCTAGTGTTGATAATCTATCATGAGGCCCTTTCGTATTAGTACAATATATCTTTGCTTACCTGACATGATTTTAAACTTGCTTGACATAAAAACTATAAGTCGTCGACAAATAAGAGATGACTTATAACTGAGCTTCTATTGCTAATTTTAATGCCCTTTATATCGCCTTTTGCCTCAACTCTTTTCATCATGTGACTTAGTATTTCCGCACAGAGGATGAACAAGTATGGGGATAATAGATCGCTTTGGCGTATCACCCTTTTTGTAACGATATTTCCTCTCAGGGCACCATTTTTATTTACTGAGTAGGATACAATACGATGCAAATCATAATCCACTCATGGAGAATCCCATTCTCATCATTGTCATTCATATGAAGTCCCATTCCAATTTGTCGTAAGCCTTCGCAATGTCTATTTTTATTGCCATATAGCCACTTGAGCATCGACCCTTTATTTTAAGCAAATGCAGGAGCTCATGCACAATGATAACATCATCCGTAATGTATCTACCAGGTATGAAAGTTGCATGCACCTCTGAGATAATACTTGAGAGATACTTCTTTAAACGAACAACAAGTATCTTTCAAATAATCTTGTAACTTACATTGCATAGCGATATCGGTCTGAACTCATTCATCCTTCTGGACTATCTATCTTTAGTATCAAAAAAATAATTGTATGATTTCTATTCAGGTGCAACTTTCCATTCTCAAAGAATCTATGAACTTCATTGATGATTTCTGGTTTGATATTGTTCGAGAAGGTGTGGTAAAACGCACATGTGAAACCATCAAATCTTGGTGCTCCTCTAGCTTCAATTAAGAGTACAACTTGTTGTATCTCCTTCTATGTACATGTTTAGTAAGTTCTTCACTGACCTCAACTGTTACCCTCTGCACAAAACCATTAAACACATGGTAATGATTGTTTTGTGGACGAAGTTCACTTTTGTAGAGATTACTAAAGAACCTCTCAGCTACATGTGCAATCTCCGTGTTGCCACACCATTTAATCTCATGTTCATCTATATTTGAGTGAATTTTGTTCCGGGAAGTTCTTCCTTTGGATGTTGCAATGAAATGTCGAGTGTTACGATCACCACACTTTAGTCATGTTTTTCTGCTTTTTTTTCTCTAAAATCTCTCTTCCTTCTCATATGCATTATGTAGTGTTTGTCGTAACACTCTGACTGTATTTACATCATCTCCTCTCTCAACAGTCGATTGTAGAGATTTTTTGGCTAAGGCTGTCCCTACTTGTGAGTTAGTTCGATTATTCTTCTTCCATTGGGAGATTTCCTTGCAGCAAGAAGTAAACCTCGTAGCCAGATTTTATTGTTCTCCATATCCTCTATTCCACCCTCTTATTAATGACTCTGCGAAACCTTCTCTAGTAATGAACCGACTATCAAACTTGAATTGTCAGTATGTGTCTCTTGCTCAGATACCACAATTGTTATAATCGGACGATGGTCTGAGGTGCCCACTTCTAAAAATTCAGTGTATGATTATGAATACTCTGATAGCAGTTGGTTGTTGACCATAGCTCTATCTAAACAACATTTTACATGATGGGAGTTTCGCTTACCCACCCAAGAGAATCGATTTCCAAGATGTGGTAGATCATGGAAATCACGAACTTGAATCATCTTCCTGAAGTTTCAAAATGACCTTTCTAGTCACAGATTTCTTCCAAATTTCTCTGCATTTTCTTTGATCTTGTTGAAATTCCCAATTGCTAACCAATGTTCATTCTTTTGTACACTTAGTTGCTCTAATTGATCCTAGGTTTCATCTCTCAATGAAGCATCGGGGATCCCATACACAAGAGACAAATAGAAATTAAATCCATTACTTTAAATGAAACAGTCTACAAGATTAGGGGATTGAGAAGAAACTGCTTCCACATAATAACTAGACCCCCACTTAGACTAATAGGAGGCACTGTTACATTCATATCAAAGCCTAAGTCATGACACACAACCTTCACATACTCATCCTGCTGCTTTGTTTCCATGAGGCTAATGACATGTGGGAGATACTTACGGTTAATCTCCTTTAGATGTCGGACTGTCAAGTCATTGTCCAAGCCTTGACAGTTCCAACAAGTTTTCCTCATGGGGAAAGTGGTGCATTAGGGCCCACCGTGCCTCCCATGTTGCTATCTTCATGTTAAGTCCCACTGCTTTCACCCTGTCTCTTGCATGTGCCTTGCGCCTTTCATACTACAACAGATTTTCCACAAAGTCTCGCTTCCTCTTTGCTCTATGGCGGTCACCATCTATTTCTGAATATGTGGCATACAAGTTTTCCACATTCTCCATCATCTCATCATCAAAGTCCATCTTCTTCTTACCCTTAAAGTCCACAACACCTAACTCATACTCTTCATCATCAGCATAATCCTCCTGTTGGTTCTCGTCATCAGAGACTGGTTCACCCTGAGTATCATTGCCTTCATCATTCTCCATTTGTTCAACCTCCTGGATGTGCACATTGTACATGTGGTTCTCTTGTAGTCCATTCAGCTCACCAGATTCAATCTCACGAATAATGACTCCCTAGTTTGCTTATGCAGGAGGACCATGATCCTAGCATATGGTTCCTCATCCCCATGGTCATCAGGGTCCTCATCTCCTCCATTCTGGACCAGACAAGCTCCAAAGTCGTGTGTAAGCCTCTCACATACTTCAAAAAATCCACAGAGACGCTCATACCTGAAAGCTAGGAGTGTGTTGACCCCAACCGAGAATTGGAAGTACCTTTAGAATCTTAGTAGTATGTTGACATCCCAATTGATATGTATGCGAGCAAATTCCATATTGACAACCGCCAGGTCATACTAAATTCTAGCAACTGTCCCATAGCCTGGCCAGTGTGTGTTATGACATCTTTGTTCATGAGGTGGAAGGGAATTCTTCAAATCTAGACCAAGAAAGGGATGAAGTTCATCATGTGGGGGTTCATGAGTGGCGTCTAGCGTTCGAGGATCATCATTTGTTCAGAGAACGCCCCCAGTCCCCTTCGAAGAATAGTCAGCATCGATTCCTCAGATGGGAATCTGAACTGGAATCTTCTTCCTTCAACAATTTGTCCCTGTAGCTTGTCTTAAAGTCCCCATATGCGAGGTACATTGGCAATGATGGATCGTATATTATGACGTAGTGGTATGACTGGCCACCGAACAAGAACAAATTTGTTCTCCGCCGCTGCTTGAATGACCACTTTCGCAGGCAGCACAAATGGTTCATCGTCGATCTCTAAATCCAAATCCCGAACCGCCTTTTTTAAATTATCAGTCATCTTTGTGAGAGGAGAGTAAAATCGAAAAAGATAATATAGTTTGACTTGAAATCTGAGAAGAAATCGTGTCTTTCTTTCATCATCTTCTCGCTCTTTATAAAGAGAGATTGTGCCCTTGTACAATCTTGAAACTCCTTCACGATATCTTTTTAGGAACGTCTGAATGAAACGAAAATCGTGGATCCATAATCTCCATTTTTCCCATGATCTCATTGAATCTGTGCTCAACGAGGATGAACTGTCACCAAATCGCATTCTAATTGCCATAACAATCTTCCTAATGGAAATTGGAAAAATCTTCAAATATAAGATAAATTTTTAAAACTGAATTTATTTGCAAATCTATTAAAATACACGGAAGAATGAACCCCACTACGAAGAAGTTAAAAACCGGTTTGGTGTGCCGAAAAAGAAAAAGAAAACCGGTTTGGTTTCGATCAAAAAGCTTAACCAGGTTTGATTTTGTGATCTCTTTTGTTTAACTGATTTTGCTCTTTTTTGGATTTTTGCGATAAAGCCGATGATTATAAATACTCCCAAATTCGCGGACTTGAAAGAACTACTTGCTCGATCTTCTCTCAGTTTAGTATAATCGTCCGCCGCCATTAGATGCCATAGATCCGAAAATTCGGACACGAATAGAGCAATGCAAACCGCTGAGCAGCCGACGCTGACGTACCCCGCCGGTGGCCGGAAGAAAGGCGTGGAAGTGAGGCCGTGGTTGGCCCTTGACTCGTCAGGGCAGACGCAGATAACAAAAGACGGCAAGCACGATATCATGCGGCGAACAGGATTGCTCGGGCGAGATCTTCGGATTCTCGATCCGATTTTGTCGCATCCATCTACTGTTTTGGGTCGAGAGAGAGCGATCGTCATCAATCTGGAGTATATTAAGGCAATCATCACCGGAGAAGAGGTTTTGCTGCCTGATTTCAAGGATCCTTCGGTCACTCCGTTCATTGATGAGTTGCAGAAGCGGATCCTTTGCCACCATCACACCACTAAACCTCAGGTAACCCTAGAAATTAGGGTTTCGAGGAGTTTTGGAACTTCTTTGTTTAAGGATTTGGCTTGTGACAGTGGAACCTGTATATAATTGTCGTTCTGAGATATGGTTGAGTGTTTGTTTTCTGGAATGGTGATTGTTACTCTGTTTTGCCTTGTGTAAAGGAGGATGAGAACTCTGAAGGAGAGGCTCATAAGAGGAGCGATCCTTCCCAAGGAGAAGCTGAAACGCCACAATCATCTGGGGATCCAGGGAGTGAAGCTAAGAAGGATGGGAAGCAAAGCCACGAGAATCGAGATGGATCTAAGGTTCTTCCGTTTGAGTTTGTTGTTCTTGAAGCATGTCTTGAAGTTGCATCCAGCAGTTTAGAATGTGAGGTAAAATACTTAGGTTAAGACTATGATACACTAGAGCTCTGATTATCTTGTTTGGTATAACTTTCATTCTTCGGTAATGTAGGCCGAAAGATTGGTGTTAGAGACGCATCCAGCCTTGGACAAGCTTACTTCCAAGATCAGTAACCTCAGTTTGGAGCGGGTTCGACAGATTAAAAGCAGGCTGGTTGTAATAACAGGACGTGTTCAGAAGGTGTCGTATGATTCATGATTTTCATCTCTCCTTTTGTTCTTATGATTAGGATAAATCTTGAACCTAAGAGGTCACTGTAGTCTAACCATGATTGCCTATACATAAGCCTTTATTTATCTTCGCTTGTATATACATACATTTTTTAGGTTAAGGACGTACTAGAACATCTTCTAGACAATAATGAAGATATGGCAGAGATGTATCTTACGGAGAAGTTAGCTCTCGAGAACTCTTTAAACTCCTCTATGAATGAGACTGATGCCACAGAGTTTGATGATCTCCCTGAAGAAGACGAGGATGACAGGCATGTATCAGACTTTCTGAACATACTATCTTGGATTGTTCTGATAGAAAAGCTATCTTTGAGCAAATGATGCTAACGATCTTCTTATGGATTGCTCATCGTGCTCTTGGCAGAAATAGCCGTGGAACTCATACAAGCCCAACACGGAGTGTCATGACTAACAAGCTTGATGTAAAAGAGCTTGAAATGATATTGGAGGCATACTTCGTGCATATTGATGGCACACTAAACAAATTATCAACAGTAAGTAATACACACAGTACTTATTGGACATGTTATGAGTTAGTATCACTCTTCTCGGTAATGATCTTTCTTCTTCTTCTTCTCATACATTTGTGGTGTGTTTTTGATATCTGGGGAAAATAAAAGCTAAGGGAATACGTGGATGACACAGACGACTACATAAAGATAATGCTGGATGGGAATCAGAATAAACTTCTGCAATTGGGGGTGAAGCTAACACTTGGTACTCTCTTGATGAGCTTCTCCATAGCAGCGGCAAGTGTGTTTGGTATGAATATAAGCATAGAGTTGTTCACGAATGAGAAAGCTGGTCCGGTAAGATTCTGGTGGACTGTGTTTGGACTTATTATCGGACCATTGTCCCTCTATGCTGGTGCTATCTGGTGGTGGAAGAACAAACGCTTGCTTTGAATGACTCAACCCAACCAAACCCAAAACATATTTGGGGTAGTGAAATAACTATTGTCTCTTGTAAAATATTTCTAACCGAGGAGGTTTTATTTTTAGTTTTATGTTTATTCTATTTAGGATCTTGCTCGGGAAAAGCTTTTTATCCGCGTCATTTAAATTTTTTACAAAACTTTAACTATAAAAAGTAGAGCATAATGCTTTCTATTTATGCAATGTTCGTTTTTGCATCGGATGCTGCATTTGGAAGCAAATATCCAAATGTTGTTCGTTTTACAATTATTAATTTGCATCCAGATGCAATTTTTACATATTTGAGATGCTCATATGCAAAAATCCAGATATTTAAGATGCTACACAATATAGCATCTAGATGCAAATTTTGCATCTCAAAATTAAAAACTGAGATATCACTAAAATCGCCAAAACAGCTACAACTGTAAAAACAGCCGAAACTGCTAAAACCACAAAAACAGTAAAAATAGCAAACCCGCTAAAACCGTTAAAATCTCTAAAACCGCAAAAACGCAAAACCGCTAAAACAACTAAAATTGCAAAAACCGCAAAAACCGCCGAAATTGCAAAAACCGTTAAAACCGCAAAAAAACTAAAACCGTAAAAACAGCAAAAACCGCTGAAACTACTAAAATCGTTAAAACAACAAAAAACGCTAAAACCGCAAAAACCGCCGAAAACCGCGAAAATCGCTAAAACCGCTGAAACCGCAAAAACCGCTCAACCTGTAAAATCGTTGAAACCGCCAAAACCGTTATAAAAGCGCTAAAACCGTTAAAACCGTAAAACCACAAAAATCGTTAAAACCGTAAAACCACAAAAACCGCTAAAACCGTAAAACCCAAAAACCGTTGAAACTGCAAAAAAACGCTAAAACCGCCGAAAACCGCAAAAACTGCAAAAAAAGTTGAAAACCGCGAAAACCGCTGAAATCGCAAAAATCGCAAAACCTGTAAAACTGCTGAAACCGCTAAAACCGTAAAAACCACTAAAACCGTTGAAAACTGCTGAAACTGCGAAAACAGCTAAAACCGCATAAATTGCTAAAACCGCCAAAATCGTGAAAACCGAAGATACCGCCAAAACTGTGAAAACCGAAAATACCGGCAAAACACGAAAACCGCAAAACACGAAAACCGCCATAACCGCGAAAACCGTCAAATCCGCAAAAAACCGTAAATATTGCTAAAACCTAAAAGCCGCTAAACCGCTAAAACCAAAAAACGCAAAAAGTTGATGAAAACTGCCATAAATTGCCCAATGTGTAAAAATCACTAAAAAACCGAAACTATTTTATAAAATATAAAATCAGTATGGAAAATTAATATTTTGTTAATTATATAATGGTTTTATATGATTTTAAATATAATAACATAATATTGTTTTTATTATATTAATTCACAATTAGATGCATCTAGATGCTATTACAAATTTACAAACGAACAAACTTGCATCCAGATGCTGCATTCATATACAAAATTCAGATGCAGCATCTGGATGCAAANTCATATACAAAATTCAGATGCAGCATCTGGATGCAAAAACGAACAAGGCCTTAGATTTTTTTATGTTGGTGTATCTATACAAAATTTAGATATTGAATTTATTTAAGATCAAGAACTACTACCCAAACGTCTTTGTAGATTTTTTGGCGATTTTTCACAGCGATTTACAAACAGTTTTTCTCCAATTTTTGCTCGTCTCTTCAATGGCGGTTGAGCCTGATTTCCCACGATGTTTTTTGTCCAACATTGTGAAGTAGTTGTTATAAAGTTGTCTCTCCCACTGGTTATAAAATAAAACCATATTCACTTCAATTGTTGTTTCAAATTTCTTCATCCTCTCTATCAATCTTCTCCTTTTATCATTACTTTCTCAAAGTTGTAATCGTGACTGATAATCTCCGATGCCAAATTGAAGAACTTGACTTGGAGATAAATGATGAACCCATTGTTTTGCCAACGGATGCGGTGATACATGCGGCAGGCGAAAACCATTTTATGATCATCAGAAGACCTCTCATGGCTCGTCGCCAAAACATTCGATCGATCATTGCCAATATCCCACGTCTCTAGGGTTTGGCAGGCATTGTCTATGGTCAGAATCTCGATGGTCGGCGTTTCCAATTTATCTTCCCTCCGGAAGAATCAATGAACGATGTTCTACGCAGAGGAACGTTGGTACCACCTCCTAAATCCTTTGATGTTGAACTTTATTCCTTTTTGGGTTTAAATTTGTGAAATCCCTTTCTAGTTTCTGAACAGAGAAGTGACTGCCCTGATGAACGTGCAATCGGTCAATTCTTTGAAGTGGATTTTGATCCCATATTGGTTGTTCGGTGGAGTTTTTGCGTGTTCTTATTGATTGGTATGTGAGGGAACAATTTCGGTTTCAGTGTCACTTCCAATTTATCCCTAGAGTCAACACTCTTCTTTACTTGCACTATGAAAAGCTGCGTGAAATTTGTATCACGTGTGGAATGCTCACGCATGATTCAGGAGCATGCTTACTCCCCAACGGGGCATCTGGACCGGATGAACCAGATATGGATGACGATGATTCTCAAGACTTGCCCAATGTCAATGGCAGTGTTCAGATGCACGAGCTCAATTCGGAAGAACAGAAATGACATGGGCCTCGATGTTGATCTGCATAATGGAGTGCATCAAGTGCATCTCCCATGTGATGTAATACAACCTTTAAGTAACACTCGATCTACATATGCTCCTCCAAGTCACTTATTACCTCTCGACGTGCTACCTCTTACCATAGTGGAACCAGTTCCTATATCAGAAGATCGGCAATTAGTGGTAGAGACTCAGTCTGGAAGTCCCGGGTCCTATGATCAGGATCAAAATGTTCAAGGCGATGAAAATATGGAGGATGTGATGCAGAATCGTAAGCCTAAGTTCGATGAAAGCATCTTATCGAATGGACAAAGACGAAGGAAGACTCTCGAGAAGGGTGAAGGTAGTGTAACGAAAAAAGACAATAAAGATGACGGAGATGCGGTGGGCTCGAAACCACCAATATTACCATGAGTACGATAATTTGGAACTGTCAAGATCTTAGTATAGACTTGATGGTTTGACACCTTAAGGAGATACGAAGGAAGTATCTCCCGAACATTATATGCCTCTTTGAAATGAAGCAAAGCGATGATTATATCTGTGATCTTTGTTGTGACATTGGTTATAATCGTCCCATCTCACGGTCTTAGCGGTATCATAATGTTTTGGAAAAAAATCTATTTTTTTTTGTTAATTTTTCCTCTCCTAATCTTGTTCATTGTTATGTCGATTTCAATGAAAGTCTCTTTTATTTGTCTTTTGTGTACGGTCACCCCGAAACAAATTTAAGACACCACCTATGAGAAAAGTTAGAAAGAATATCAACATCTAGGAACGGTCCTTGGCTAATCATTGGTTATTTCAATGAAATTGTTAGTAACGAAGAAAAGAAAGGAGGACTACAAATGGCTGAATTTACGTTCACATATTTAAAAAGGATGATTGTCGTATGTGACTTTCGCACTCTCAAAAGTATTGGTGATCGTTTCACATAGACTGGTATACGACATCTTCATGATGTTAGTTATTGTTTTGACAAAGCTATTGATGCGTTTCCGCTTAGATCAGGGAGATTTTTAGTCCCTTATATTGCTG
>OVAN01013418.1:0-12858 GCA_900406275.1 Anastatica hierochuntica
TGAATCCCCTTTGTGAGAACCCTAAACCCAACGAACAGAATACTCACTCATAGATAAAGCAAAAACACAAATAAAGTTGAGAGACATGATCGTATATTGCATAAATAAAAGTAAATAGAGGGTTCCGAAAGCTTCTCAATCGAAGATCTAAGATGCTTCTTCTCCCTAGGATNCAAAGTCTCAAAAACTGCATAATGAAAGGAAAAACTCGAGTCTAGGTCTTTTAGGTGAAATCCGGTTCGAAATAAGTCCGGTCTGGTTCTTCGTAAAATGGGTTCGCAGATCGGGACAGGGGTCGATCGATCCATGTCTAGATCGGTCGATATGTGTCCAAAATTCTGGGTATTTTCTAGCTTTGCACGAACACTTCCTTCGAGGCTTGAAATCCATCCAAAATGCTTCATTTTCGCACATTCAAGCTCAGATCCTGTAAAAACAACAAGGAACACAAAACCGCGCCAAAAAAATCTGAATACATACTAAAAACCATAGATCTCAAATGAAAAAACCATAGTAAAAACCTAGTAAAATACTGACACATCAATGCTCTACCTAATTGCCCTTGTAATGGGAAAATTTTTAATGTAGAGAAGAAGGACTTGTTCTTAGAATGGATATTCGATCAAGACATTATATTTGTTGAAGCTTGGGTTGTGGGTTTATCTCATAGTAGTTGAAGATGGTTGTTGTCCAAAGTGTCTGAATGTGTCCTACTCAAACGTTTTGAATTTTTGACATTATGTCATCTTTATAGTGTTAGAGGAAAGTTTAGCTTGAAAAGTTGTTTTGGAAGTGTAGATCGACTTTGCCAAACCTAATCTAACATTAAACATAATCAAATATGAAAGATCCAAAAAAAAATCTAAACTATCATCATCAAACAACCAAATTACCTAAATCTAGTATAGCCTATGATTCAAGAATGGTTCTACTCACTAGAAGCCATGTGAAACAAAAGGATTGTCACAAACCCTTAATGATCCATGTTGAAAGAAGAATAAAAGAGATAGACGAGATAACATTTAATAAAAATAATGTGGAGGAATCATAAACCAAATCCCACTTGACTAATTAACCTTAGTACGCTATTTGTTTGTTTGATTCAAGTAAAGACATAAAAGATTGTTAACTCAGTTCCCGTTACCAGTCTTGCCTTGTATCTAGCCTCTTCAACTCCTGGAATACCCTCTTTTAGTTTGAAGATCCATTTACAATCTCTTATCCTCCAGTTTCTTGGCTTTGGGACAATCTCAAAAGTTTTATTCTTGTCTAGAGATTTCTTCTCCTCTACCATAGACTGGTTTCACTTCTCCAGTCTCTACTTCCTATTGCTTCTACTACTATCTTAGGTTCATCAATCTTCAAGCTTTCTGCTGTTGACAAAGCATAAGGTACAAAATCAGATCCTTCAAACCTGGATGGTAGTCTAATAGCTCTCCTTTTCGTGTCTCTTGCCAACAAATAATCATCAAAATACTCATGATCATTCTGATTTTCCTCTTCTTCCACATATTCATTTTCCTCTTCTAATTTAGTTTTTGATTATGAGCTTTCTGAAGTATCTCCACCTTGACCAATAAAATCCTTACTTCATGAAGCTTCTCCACCTTGACAGGTAGACTCTTGAATTGAACCACTAGGATTTGGTCCTTGAATCAACTCAGTACTAAATGTGATTTTCTCCTTCTTCTTAGATTTAGTCACTTCCTTATGATCTTGTTCTTTGTATAGCTTTTCCTCATCAAAGAATACATTCGTGCTGATAGTACACTTCTCCTCATATGGAAACCACACCTTGTAACCCTTAATGCCTTATGGACAACCCATGAAGATTCTCTTAACAACTATAAGACCTATCTTGTCATGTGTTGTGTACATAAGGAACACATCTTAACCTTTTGAGATGACTGTAATCCGCCTTCGATCGTGACCAAATTTCTTCTGGAATCTGAAACTTCAAAGATGCGTTAGGAGACCTGTTTATTAGATAAACCGCAATAGCAACAACCTCAACACAAAACTTCTTTTCCATTCCCATTTCTGCCAACATACACCTGATCTTATCAACAATCATCTTGTTCATCCTCTCAGAAACTCCATTCTGTCACAGAGTATAAACGCAGGTTCGATGCTGTTTAATCCCTGAGACTTGACATAACTGATCCATATGATTGTTGTAGAGTCTAACCCATTATCTCTCCTTAGACACTTATCATCTTTACTTCTTAAGAACCTGATCCAAACCTTTTTTGAGTAATCATCAATAAATGTAAGAAAGTATCTACATCCTGACAGACTTGGCTCGTTCAAAGTTGAGCCCCATAGATCATTGTGAATGTAATCTAGAATAACTTTGGTGGTGTGTTTACCTTCGGGAAAACTATTCTTGTGAGACATATCAAGCACACACTCTTCACATAAATCTAAATTGTGGACCTCCTTAGAGTCTAGATAACCCCCTTTGACTAGAAGATTCATATTCTTAAGCCTCATGTGTCACAACCTGAGTGCCATCTGTTTGTCAAGTTAACTTTAGCTATGACTATAGATGCTTCTCCCTTCACAACTGTTCTCTGCAAGTAATAGAGTTCATTCTGATACTTCCCTGAAATCACCATTTGACATTTTTTGTACAAAGTAACCATGAAGTTTCACCTTCATACTTGCACCCATGCTTTTCTAACCGGCCATATGAGATGAGATTTTTGCTCATACTTGGCATGTATCTCACATCAGTCAATATCACCATAGCTCTCTCTGAGTTTATGATCTAAAGCTTGCCCATTCCTTTGACCTCACTAAAAGTGTGGTTTCCCATCAACAACTTTCCACAATCAAAATCCTCAAAGTCAAACAAGACATCTCTATCTGGTGTAATGTGGAATGTACATAAAGAATTCATGTTCCACTATTTTATGGCGTCTTATGTACTTGTTGTTAAGACCATAGGTAACTCCTTTTCATGAGCAACATTTGCAAAATTAGTTGATTTCCATTGCTTCCTTTCAGGACATTCTTTCTTGATATGCCTTTCTTTACTGCAAATCCAACACTCTCTAGGCTTCAGTTGATTTCTTGGTGTTTACTTAGACCTCTTGTCTCTACTCTTGGATCTACCATTCCCTTGACCAGAAGTCTTCTTCTCAGTTCTACCCCTAAACACAACCAAACCTTCTGCATTGAACTTACCTTTTCCTATGAGCCCTTTCCCCCTTAGCTCAAATTCCTTGGCATAGTCAAAACTGGTTATTTTATTCAAGGTCAATGTCTCCTTCCCGTTATCGTATTTAAGTGTATGAACTAGTGAGTTAAACTGCTTTGGTAAGATAGATAGGACCTGAATCTCTTGATCCGCATCACTCACATTTATGCTTAAACTTGCCAAATCATCAACCAATTTCAGAAACATATCAAGATTCTTCTCTATGCTTTTGTGCTCTTACATCTTGAAACTAGCAAATCTTTTTTAAATTAATAGGGTTAGGTAAGGACTTACTTTTGGTAATCCCTTTTTAGAGCCTTCCACACCCCTAGATAGGTTGTTTCTTTCATCACCTTTTGCAAGATCAAATTGTTAAGACAAGAGCATAACGAGTTTATTGCTCTCTTATCCTTCTCCTTTTTAAACGGATCAGCCAGAGAACTCTTAGCTTCTGAGATCTCACATTCGTTTTCTTTTCCTTTAAAAAAAACCGTGTTGGATTATTCTTCTCTGAGAACAAAATCCAACCCTTGAAGTTCAAGTTGCATAATCATTTTAAACTTCCACAATCCAAAGTCTGCTTGACCATCAAACTTTTCCACTTCAAATGTACTTTAAGTTGGCTCCATGATTAGACCTTTTGTGGCCCTCTGTTAACCCAATACTTGATACAATACCCTTGAACCTCCTCAAACAACACCAAACTGCAAATCAGAACCTGACACTTTTTTCTTCCTTTGCTAAATCTTGATGTTATGATACCACTTGCGGAGGAATTTTAAACCGAATCCCACTTGACTAATTAACCTTAGTACACTTGTTTTTATTTGATTTGAGTAAAGACACAAGAGGTTTGTTAACTCAATTCCCGTTACCGGTACGTCTGGGGAGATAACGGCGCTCTCAACGATCCACTAGTATCAAGTGACTACAAGAGCTTGAGATACACGCTACAACCACACATAATCGTTCCTCTATATCTTAGATTCACCAAGAAAAACCAACTAGAATCTAAAGACTTGAGCTTACTAGCAAACGTGAACGTGTTAGAGTCGAAACACACATACTGAAGATGAAGAAGAACAACTTGGACTCTTGAGCATGACCCTTGCTCTCTACTCTTCAAAGCTTTCCTCTTTCTCCTTAATCTCCTCTAGATCTCTTGTTTTCTCTCTTGTTCTTCTTGTTAGCCTCTCTCTTGCACGTTGGTGGCTATCACTTTTCTTTTTACCAAGAAGAGTGAAACCCTAAAGCTTATGGGCTTTGGAGAGGACTAAGTCTACTAAGACCATCTTCAATGGTTCACTCTATTATTTTACTTCAAATATAGATTACTCTAAAAATAGATTATGAGTTTGCTCCAATGATTCACTCTATTTTTTTACTTTAAACATGAATATTCCAAATATATTACATTTTCTTTTTGTTTACTAATTTATTGTACAATCAACAACTTTAAAATATTTAAATTTTACCTTTTTATTTTATTTTATGATAATCATCTAATAAAATTATTAAAATTAAACATATATTTAATGATCTTGGTGGATCTCGAAACGATCTACCAGATGATTTAATCAAATTTTCATGTTATGATATGTTTTTCTATATATTATAATGAGTTTTTTGTTTCTGTTTTTTGTATTTTCAATTTATCATGTTATTGTGTTTTCTAATTTAATATATGTTATTTTTGCATTTTAAATTTTAACTAATTAGATAATTAATTTTCATTAGTATAATTTTATTTAAAAGCGAAAAATATAATATATGATTTATTGGGTAAAAATTTAAAACATATAAAAGTTAATGCTTACTTTATAAATAAAAAGTACTTACTCTAACAATAAATGAAGTCATTAGTGTTACTCTATATTTTAAGTAAAAATCATATTAGATTCTCTATAGGCCAATAACCCCAATTGTGTTGATGCAAGACAAAACAGAGCAGATTCTCTAAAAGTTGAAACAAAGACAATTTAATACGACTTTCACAACAATTTTTCAGGTTTGAACGGTTTGGCTTGGTGCCAAATGAACAAAGAATTACTGAATAGTATTAGAAACCATCATTCTTCTCTTGTTTTACTGATCTCTACAAATATATATGATGCCTTATAGAAAAGAATTTGTCCAAATGTTCACGAAGTTCACACATGTTAACAACCTGAATTGTCTATGATACCTTGTGAATAAATCCAAGACAAGACTGGTTTAAGCAAAAAAGAAAATTAAAAAAAAGAAGATAAAAGAGACTAAAAAACACTCAATGGACTTAAAAAAGGGGAAATTTATTAGAAGACGAAGCTATCAGAATATATTTTACCAAAATGACAACTCCCAAAATTACATGTTAGGATGTACATTACACGCATTTAAAAATCAAACTTGTTTTTGCTTTGATACTATAATGCCTGATGAAAAGAATTTGTTCAGACTATCCACAAAGTTCACACATGTTAGCAACCCGAGTTGTTGTTGTTGATATGCTTACTTTTCTTTACAAGACTCAGAAAGTAGTCTCAAGCTTATTTCGTTTCTGACTATGTTTTTGATCCCACCCGAAAGCTTCTTACGTGTTTAATACAAACATGTGTATCAAGAAGTATCCAAACCTAAGAAACAGGTCAAAAAGCTTTTGTGTATTTTTCTTTTGCAGAGCATGGCACCAAAATTCGAAAAAAGACTCAGAAAGTAGAAGAAAACTAAGAATGACCTTATCCACTAGACCAGGTTGGTTTAGTGTGAGTGCTCGAATGCATATAATCCTTTGCATTTTGCTACCCAAATTTTTGTAGCAATGGTGAACAATCGAAATGTAAGAACCAGGAAACATACAGCAGACAAACACATTGGATTCAAAGTGATATCAGTTGTAGTAACCATCAGCCAAAAGAGTTGGTTCGATGAAGAAAAGGCGAAAAAGACATATAGTGAGAACTATGCAAATAAAAGCAATGGAGTTTTTGAGAATTAAAGTGTTTCATTTTGTTTTAGCCCTTTTAAACTCAGGACTTCTCTTCTTTTGTCTCTTTCTCCTTATTCTTTTCTGTTTCTTCGAGGTTGTCCAGAGTATGCTTTAATCCAATGTAATAGACCAATGCACCGATTAAGGTAAAGTTCTACAAACCAATCACATCTTTGTTAATAACCAAACCCATAAGATATCTCAATAAGGGGGTTTACGTGGTTACAAAAACACAAACCTGAGTGAAATCATCCAAGTTGGTAGGGAAAGGAATAAGAGTTGAAATGATTTGCGTCGCGAGCTGAATCAATAAATCATGTTTTGAGAGTAGAATCTTTGTTAAAAAAGAAGGATTTTAAACATTTTGTCAAGATAAAAGACTTATATGTTTTTACCAAGAAGTAAGCTGGGGTTGATTGTCCAAAGATGAACCATAAAGCTGCAGTAGCTTTTGCGCTTATGAGTGCGAACTCTACAAGTCGAACATCAAACGCAACCACTTGCATTCCGGTGTAAAATGTGAGTACCTTAGAACCGTATTTGGTAATAACGTTGACGGCTGGTCCCATCGTCTTCTCGAGTGGCCCGCCATCGCCATAATGATCAGCATAACTAACACAGATGGTTGAGAAAAAGGGAGCCTTGTGAATTCAAGTATGTAAGAAAACGAAACGAAGATTTATACTTGTAACTTCTTACTCTTGGATTGCAGAGATTAAAAAGACAAAGGCAAATGCCATCCTTCCGAAAAATGCAATGGCTGGCATTGACCTTGTTAAGGTTGTGCAAATCATGTTCTTGACGTTCCACATCCTCATATTCTGGTGTCTTGATGATGTCAATGTTTACTACCGAATTGAAACAGAATCTGAATATAGAAATGAAAGTTATAAACTAGAATATCACTATATAGAATTCGAAGTAAAAGGCATATACAAGAATCTTGCGGGTTACTAAATCAATATTTCTAGACAAAAAGAACTGATTTGTATTTTCGTAAAATCGTAATAGAAATTTCTTTTTCTCCCTTTAACTAGTCAGATATAAGAATTAGATGGTTGACAAAAAATACAAGAATTGGAAGTTTTGGGGGGGAAGATACTTACTTGTTCCAAAAAGCAAGATATGAAAGGATCAAGGAACTGATATAGTTCAAGTTTTCATGAATTCTGTAATATATGAAGAAGTAAATTTTATAGAAAAATTAAGCTTTGAGAGGAATAGAACTGAGGCATCCGTTGACCAAGAAGAGGTTGGGTTAGTCATTTCAGTCGTAATAAACAAAGACCATATACACGCAGACCAACTCGTAATCAACGCTCTTAAATAAAAATGGTTAATCTCTGCACAGCAAATGCTTAAAACTTATTTAATTTTATAGAAGGTGAGAAAATGATTTAGAGTTTAAAGTCAATATTTGCAAAAAAAGAGGATATTATTAATCAGACCTTAGATTAAAATAATACTATGATTAAGAAGTGCAGTGCGTAAACCAACTTGTTAACCAAGGTGAAAGTGACTAGGAAGTGGATACTTTTCCCATCCGAAGCGCGGAAGATTCAGATGTCTTTTATTACATTTGTATAAACTAAGCTATTTATTTTTTGTAATTATTTAAAAAAAAAAGTGAAAACATGATCGGATGTCATTTACTTGTAACTGTTTGAATAAAAAGACCAAAAATTTCATCAAAGAAGTCCAAAAATATAAAAACATTTTGCACTTATTAGAACAAATCGATCTTTTCGAGTGAAATTATTAGGTTTCCTTCTATCTTATATATAGAGAATTTCGATCAAATCCTCAACAACATCAAAGAGAATGTCGTTCTAGCCATTTGAAACCCATGAGAATCACCATTCATCGCCTTAAAAAAAATCGTGATGCTGCCTTAGAGAAAACATTTTCGACCAATCTCAAATCAAGAGAGAAACGGTATAACAAATCAATTCTGATTAACGCGCTATGTTTTGAAAATAAATATAAGACTCATTTCTCCACATCTCTGTGAAAACAGATATGCAACCAAAATTTTATTCTAAAAGTTATGCGTGTTTAAGCAGGTATGTGGATTTATGGTCTCGTAGTGTCGAACGATTTATTTTCACAAACATGAATAAGCTTTACATTTAAAAGCCATATTCTTCCTAACCATCACACAATACCGTAAGTGCACGGTTAAGGCGTTGTAGTACTCTAGCGGTCGATCCATAGAGAACTAGAGATTCAAACTATTAGTAATGAACAATATCTCCTAAGCTAAGCAAGTAGGAAGAGAGATGTGTGGTTCCTAATCTACTTCTTAAACTAAATGCAACACAACCTAAAAACACTAACACATTTGCAATGAATGCACCAAGCAAGCAAACACAAGGTTAAAGCAAATAGCTAACTTACAAAACCAAGACAAACAATGTAAGATTCAAGATGGATGTAATCTCTCAAGAGACATGGAGATTAGTTAGAATTAATTAAATCGAAGAATGCAAATGCGTTTCTCTAGGTTTTATTACAGTAGCACATGATGGTGACATGCATTTACAAAAATTAAGGAGGGTGGTGGCATATCAATACTATTAAAACAGAAGCATAACAACCTTTGTTTACGTGTGATATATACCCTTTTAAAATCATATCTTAAAAAATATTGATTGATTGATGGTATTCTTTTTAAGATAACGAATTATCCCGTAAATCTTTATTTAGATAACAAATCTACTTCAGATTCTATTTTTGAATGATGACAGATTTAAACAAAGATAACAAATTAAATTAAATAATATTGTCTAACAATATATATCCTATATCCTGTTTTTGAAGTATCGAAATTAACTTCTTAACATTTTTTATGGTAACGATTGATGTAACATAATATAGTTACTTTTTATGACAAAAATATTGATTAATTTATTATATTTTTTTACGATAATTGAATTAATACTCCAACAATTTTTTTTTTCTTTAATAACGAAAATTCGAAAGTGGTGATAAAAGCAAAATACAAACCTACATAACTCTAAAACAGAGCCAAAAAGACTAAAACAAGATGTGTCATCTTCTTCCTTTGGTAGCTTCAAGCACAAGGATGATGTCTACAAAGCTGCAGACAACCAATCCTTCTCAAAGACCTCATGTAACCATCTCGGAGTTCCTCTTTCAATATAAGATTGCATCCTTCTTCCTTTCGCAATACTACGAGCAATTTCCATGGCTCAATTGTTGAACTTCGGTAACTCATTCCACGTTGACCATTTCTCTTAACCTTGCGTGTATTTTTGCAAAACCGCAATATGACCCATCCACGCAGGCCACTCTAGGGGTTGATACAAAGCTTGTATTATATCCGGAGTCGATGCCGAAAATGTTACACACGAGAACCTCATGCTCTGCATACTTTCGAGAGCCCATTCCCATCCACAAATTCTCGCTTCAAAAACAGTTTGTATATTAGAATAGGCCCTTCAACTATGGAGTAATACCTCACCTCTGCAGTCTCTTAATACCCACGCAACCCCAACAATTTTCGAAACCTTTGACCAACTGTATCCAATGTTGCACTTAACCTCTCCAGCCGCTGGTCTTAACCATTTATCCTCCCCCACTATCACCACCTATATCCACCTCCTGACACTCATCCACTCTTTGCGCGTGTCGCCACTGTCCCATATCCTCTAAAACCTTTTGTGCCGTCTCAAGGGAATTGAAAGTAATTCCCTCAAAGAATTTCTTGTTTCGATTCTTACATAACCGCCATAATATCCATGGTGAGACCATTCTCATATCCTTTGGTAGATTTGGTCGTCGAGAAAGCTCCAACACATAAAACACATTCGCATCAATTGAGCACGTGAAACAATTCGGGGGCAATGGCACATTCAAAATGGTCCAAAGTTGGTGAGCCAACGGGCATAAAAACAAGAAATGATTGATGGTTTTTTCGTCATGGTCACAAAAGAGACAACTTCTTGTGCTATAAGACCCCGATGCCGTAACTGTTCCGCCACCGGCAACGCACCTTTCAATATTCTCCAAATAAATTGTTGGATTTTTTGAGGTGCATCTAATTTCCAACACTTTTCAAAAAGAATGTTCAATGAAGGATTTTGCTCTGACTCTTGTATCAGCTCTGTGTGTTTGAAACTAACCGCCAACTCATATCGCGTTTTCACTGAACAGATCCCCTATTTTATTTTCGACCAGCAGAATGAATCTCTCCGCAAGACCACAGGTCTAGTCTTAGCAACTACATCAATATCCATTGGGTCAAGAACCTGGTGCACACGTTCCCAATTTCAATTCATATTTGCCGCATCAATTAACCAACTCACAGTTTTGGATAAGTCTACATGAGCCATACCAACTCTTGGTCTACGAGGACAATCATCATAAATCCATGGGTCAAGCCACAACCGTGTCTCACTGCCATTGTCGATCACACGTTTTAATTCTTTTGAGAGCACATCTCTCCCATGTAATATACTCCTCCATGCATAAGACGAACTCTTTACCATCATGGCCGTTAAAATATTTCCTTCAACAAAGTACTTACTCTGAAAGAATCTGGATAATAAGCACGTAGGATCAATCATCCTCCTCCAAGGATGCTTTGCTAAAAGAGCTTGGTTGAAACATAGCAAATCTCGAAATCCAATCCTCCCTTTACTCTCAGGTAACGAAAGCTTTTCAACACTTACCCAATGCAATTTTCGTTTATTATCATAACCATTCCACCAATAATCCATCATGGCACTTGTCATTTTCTTACAAAGATCCACAGGAAACCGATAGCACGACATCGCGTATATCGGCATAGCCATGGATATTGACTTCAATAAGACTTCCTTGCCGCCTTGGGATAGATTCTTAGGATACCAACCATTGTGTTTCTCCAAAAGCCTATCTTTTATGTACCCCAAGAGATGTTGTTTTGACCACTTAAGCATTCGGGCAAACCCAGGTAAGTCCCTAAACCCCAGCATTACTAATTCTCGTCTGTAGTCTAATCCAAGATTGAGTTTTGGGTGGTACCCGATCACCAAACGTGATAGCCGACTTCTCTAGATTAATTGTCTGACCTGACACATACTCATATTCGCAAGGAATTTCATCATCTCCTCCGTTTGCTATTTCGAAGCTTGACATATGACCAAAGAATCATCGACAAATAATAAGTGACTTATGGAAGGACCACTCAGATGAAACTGTATGCCATTGATATGCCGATCTCTCTCTGCCTTATGTAGAATATGTATAAACGATTCTGTACAAAGGACAAAAAGAAACGGAGATAGTGTGGGAACCGAAATTCTCACTGTCAATGTTATGTGGTTCACGGACTCTCTGTAGCCAAAGATCGACAGATCAAGCAGTGAGTTAATGAGTTAGTAAATAAGAAATACGAAACTAAAAGATAAACAGATTACGAAACGAAACAAGTCGATAACGAAAGTGGATTAATACGAAACAGATTGCGAAGCGATATGAATTTAACGGTGATAAAGCAACAAGATTCATAAAATAGGTTAACGTGAATGAATACAGAATGAGTTTGAAAGTGAATCAAAAGTAAGCAGAAAATGTAAATGAAGAACGATTCGAAATACACAGTTAACAAAGAAAGTTAAGGGATCTTATTCGAATTCGTGATCGGAGCGTGCACAACCGGTGTTAAGCCGTGGCCGCGAACTGTTGGCGACGATTACCTAGAACTACAGTGTAGACTCGTAACCNAAGTAAGAACCCTAGTTTTTCTAAGTGTTTTGCGGTGACGAAAAGTTCTGTGTATGAATGAGTCTCCCTTGCGTCCTTTATATAGATCTTCATGAGCTTGGCTCGTTTCCTTTTCCATCCCGATTTGTGCTTATCCCTTCGTGGAAATATTCATTTTCCTTGATTTGCATATATCCTTTTTTCTAGATCTTTCCTTATCCTGGCGAATTTGACTTTAATCACGAAACCCTAGCGAAACCGTCATTGCAGATGGGCTGATTCTCGTCTAGAATCGTAAGTGGACTTATCATCGCGGTTTGGGCCCTTTCGGGCCATTTCGCGGCTAAGTGACTTTTACGATTCCTTTCGGAGAAGTCATTCTTCGTATGGCTTTGCAACGATAGTTTCGTGAAATGGCAGGACTGATATTATAGTTTAGACTCTTCCGGTGCTTAAGTTAACTGTCATCGTTTTACACAATCGATACGAAATCCTACGAAAAAGATGAATCCTCACGATTACGACGGTTTGACAGGAATTCCAACCGAGACGAAACGAGAGACGATCAAGTGACAATTCGAAGGAAATGACAATCGGAAAGGACGTGGTTTACTCAACGGACTACGGCTGAACGTTATCCGCGTCTCGGTGCCAATTGGCGCCAAGTTTGGCGCCAAGGCCTTGCCTTGGTCTTGCCAATTGGCGCCAAGACCATGCCTTGGTCTTGGTGCCAATTGGCGCCAAGACGGACCTCTGGTCTTGGTTCCAATCATCATCTAGATCGGCCTCTAGTTCAGTCGTCAATCGGTTCCAAGACTCGTTCGTAGGTTTGGCGTCAATCAGCGTTTAGACATTTATTCGAAACGATGCGGTTCTCCGATGGTCACAGAGGTTTCGTATCGTTCCGAATTTCGTAGTGCGAGGTCTCCTGAGAGTTATCCGTAAATCGTGGATGTTAACTTTAGTGTTCGGGCTCTTT